>CAIGQQ010009359.1:752627-765596 GCA_903798035.1 Danio albolineatus
TCTTTCTTTCTTTCTTTCTTTCTTTCTTTCTTTCTTTCTTTCTTTCTCTCTCCATCCATCCATCCATCCATCCATCCATCCATTTATTTATTTTACCTCTAGACTCCATTATTTTTAAAGCTATTGTATTTTATACTTGTTTTTCATTGCTCTCTCTATGAATGGGCCACCACAGGCTGACATGCTAATACAATGTATGATTTGTTTTATCTATGAAAACATCTGTAATAGTCAAGGGGGAGATGAGTCATTTGTCCTGATTACAAATTAAGTGAAACGAGTAAAGAGGCACCACAGGTGTCTGAGCTCACTCTCTTTGTTTTTACAAATTCTGCAAAGCAGGACCAGAAACAAAATGAACTGCAAAAGAAGAGTACTAACCATCATGAGAATATATGTTATATCATCATGAATCACTTCAGCAGGTGCGGAGGGTCTCACTGGACTGGGTTGGCTGAGCCTATTGTTCCCTCTTTTTTTATATGTCCATATTAACCAGATCTTCTTCTACTGTGAAACTGAGCAGAAACACCTCATGCCAGGGTTGCCAGATTATTTTTTTTCCAACCAACGGAATTACAAACATGTACATATATCAGAATCAGAATCAGAATCAGAATCAGAATCAGTTTTATTGCCAAGTGTGCTTCACACACACAAGGAATTTGCTTTGGCTACAGAAGCTTCCAGTGTACATAAAGTGACATAGTGACAACACAGAATAAATATTATAAAAGACCATAGACATTAAACAGAGATGCAGTCCAACGATCTGGATGTTGAAATGTATGTAAAGATTTGTTATAAAATATACAGGTTATAAGGTGCTGTGTGCAAAAGAGTAAGTATTGCATTATATATTGTTATAAGGTGCTGTGTACAAATGCGTAAGGAAAATATTGCATTGTATATTAGTGCTGTGTACAAGTGCGTGTGAGAAAGTATTGCACATTTACTGCACAATAGGAGAAATATTAACTATTCATGAGGTAAATGGCCTGAGGAAAGAAACTATTCCTGTGTCTGGCAGTTTTTGTGCTCGGTGTTCTGTAGCGCCGGCCAGACGGTAACAGTTCAAACAGGAAGTGTGCTGGGTGCGAGGCGTCCAGGGTGATTTTGCGAGCCCTTTTACTCACTGTGGAAGAGTACAGTTCTTGAAGTGTAGGAAGGGTAGTGCCAGTGATTCGTTCAGCAGTCCGGACTATTCGCTGTAGTCTACGGAGGTCAGATTTGGCTGCTGAGGCGAACCAGACGGTGATTGAAGTGCAGAGGATGGACTGGATGACAGCTGAGTAAAACTGCACGAGCAGCTCCTGTGGCAGGTTGAACTTCCTCAGCTGACGAAGGAAGTACAGTCTCTGCTGGGCTTTCTTCACAATAGAGTCTATGTGAGTGTCCCACTTCAGATCCTGAGAGATGGTGGTGCCCAGGAACCTGAATGACTCCACTGCAGCCACAGTGCTGTTCATGATGGTGAGCGGGGGGAGTGCAGGGGGGTTTCTCCTGAAGTCCACTATCATCTCCACCGTTTTGAGCATGTTCAGCTCCAGATTGTTGTAACTGCACCATAAAGCTAGCCGCTCCACCTCCTGTCTGTATGCAGACTCGTCACCGTTCCGGATGAGGCCGATAACAGTAGTGTCATCCGCAAACTTCACGAGCTTGACGGAGGGGTCTTTTGCGTTGCAGTCGTTGGTGTACAGGGAGAAGAGCAGTGGGGAGAGAACACATCCTTGGGGGGCACCAGTACTGATGGTGCGGCTGTCAGACGTGATTTTGCCCATTCTGACTAGCTGTTGTCTATCTGTCAGAAAGCTGGTGATCCACTGACAGACAGAGCTAGGAACAGAGAGCTGGGTCAGTTTGTGCTCGAGCAGTGATGGGATGATGGTGTTAAAGGCAGAACTGAAGTCCACAAACAGAATCCTTGCATAGTTCCCTGGTTTGTCCAGATGTTGTAGGGTATAATGCAGTCCCATGTTGACTGCATCATCCACAGACCGGTTTGCTCTGTAGGCAAACTGCAGGGGGTCCAGCAGAGGTCCGGTGATGTCTTTCAGATATGCTAGAACCAGTCTTTCAAATGACTTCATGACCACAGATGTTAAGGCGACAGGTCTGTAGTCGTTGAGTCCGGTGATCTTTTGTTTCTTCTGGATTGGGATGATGGTGGAGCGTTTGAAGCAGGATGGAACTATGCGCTGTTCCAATGATCTGTTGAAGATCTGCGAGAAGATGGGGGCCAGCTGGTCAGCACAGGTTCTCAGACAGGCTGGTGAGACACCGTCTGGGCCTGGCGCTTTCCTTCTCTTCTGCTTACTGAAGACCTGACGCACATTATCCCTTACTGATCTGAAGATCAGGGGGGGAGAGGGAGATGTCTGTAGGTGTTGATGGCTGTGTATAAAGATGGTCAGGGCGGTTGTGGCTGGAGGTGGCTAGAGGTGTTGATGGCTGTGTAGAGGGTGTCTGGTCAAAGGTGTCAAATCTGCAGTATATGTTCAAATATGCCACATATTTGCCACAGCCATATCACCCTGTAGCCCAAGACTCAATGAAGCTAAGGAGGGCTGAGTCTGGCCAGTTCCTGATGGGAAAACTAGGTTGCTGTTGGAAGTGGTGTTAGTAGGCCAGCAGGGGGTGCTTAACCCATGGTCTGTGTGAGTCCTAATGCCCCAGTAAATTGAAAGGAACACTATACTGTCAGTGACCGTCATCTTTCGGATGAGATGTTAAAGTGAAGTCCTGACACTCTGTGGTCATTAAAAATTCCATGACACTTCTCATAAAGAGTAGGGGGGTAACCTCAGTGTACTGGCCAAATGACCTCCATTGGCCCTTACCCATCATGGCCTCTCAATCATCTCCATCCGCCGAATTAGCTTTATCACTGTCTCCCCACTCCTCTTATAGCTGTTGTGTGGTGAGCGCACTGGCACCGATGTGGCTGCTGTCATATCATCCAAGTGGATGCTGCACACTGGTGGTGGTGTGGAGAGACCCCCTCATGATTGTGAAGCACTTTGGGTGTATGGCCGTACACAATAAATGCACTATATAAACACACATTACATTACATTACTTACTTTCTCCCAGTGCCTTTTATACCAAAGTTGATATTTAGCCGCACCATGTTGGTGTTTCATAACATCTCATTTTTCGAGGTAGGTCGCTCAACCCCCAACTTGAAGGAACAAGACATTATGGACAATTTAGCCTAACCAATTCACCTATAGCGCATGTCTATAGACTTTGGTCTTTGGACTGGAAACCGAAGCACCCAGAGGACACCACTCAGAAATGGCAACTGACCCACTGCACCACAGTGCCCCTCTTACATTACATTACAATATATTAGATAAAATCACGTATAGTCATTGTTCATTATACATTACATATACACAGTGGTGGAAAGAGTACTGAAAAATCATACTCAAGTAAAAGTACCATTACTTGCCCAAAAATGTAGTGCAAATAGAGTAAAAGTATCTGAAGTAAATATTACTTAAAGTATGAGCAAAAAGTAGACCTTTTAAAAGTACTCAAGAGTAGTGAGTAGTGAGTATTACTCTGTAAAAAGTTGATGCGTTTACAGAATGTTACGTTTACACATCCCTGCACAAACAACATGTAGTGCATTTAGGGATCTTCCTATTTTCGTTCGTTCCCTCCAACCCTCCTTCAATTATTTGTTTGTTCTCTCCTTCCTTCATTCATTCGTTTGTTCCCTCCTTCCTTCGTTCACTCTTTCATTTGTTCATATTTTTTTTCTTTTTTACATTAGGTCCTTTTGTTCATTCATTCGTTTGTTCGTTCCTTCCTTGAATTCTTCATTCGTTTGGTCCTTCTTTCTTTCATCCCTTCATTTGTTCGCTCATTCTTTCTTCCATATTTTTGTTTCTTCCTTCATTGGGTCCTTTGTTCATTCGTTTGTTTGATCCTTCTTTCCTTCCTTAGTTTGTTCAATCCTTCCTTGAATCCTTCCTTCATTTATTTGGTTCTTCGATCCTTCCTTCCATTCCTTGTTCGGCCCTTCTTTTTATTTGGCCCTTCCTTCCATTCTTCATTCGTTCCATTTAGTGATTGTTTAAGGCTGTTTGGTGATTTCATACAGTCGACATCCATCATTTTCAGTGACATGCAGTCTATAAAGTCTCTGGATCATTGCGTGTTCAGACTTTGGACATCTTCTTGGACATTTTTAATGTTTCCAAAAGCTTTGCTGCATTTATAAAGCGCCCATGTCTTGAGGTTGTTCAGTATGATGTGATTTACTTTCTTTGTGTGATTTAATTGGACAGGAATCTCAGGACTGATCTTTCTACTTTAGACAATGACCATAGACAAGAAAGAAATAAAGTAGTGACTGCAGGTTGAAGGAAGGTAGTGGAGTAAAAGTACCGATACTGCACTAAACATGTACTCAAGAGGAAGTTAAAGTACACGTTTTTTAAACTACTCAGTAAATGACAAATCCTAGGAAAAACTACTCAATTACAGTAGTTTGAGTATTTTACTTAGTTACTTTACACCACTGCATATACACATCACTGCTGTGTTCCAGGTATTCCAAAAGCAAGCTTTTGATTAACATGGTGGTGATTAATTGACAGAATGTTAGTATATTTTTCTATTATATATTGCATTTCTCCTTTTAGTTTGCATTGCTGTTTTTCTGTTAAGGTCTCAATCTTAATTCATGTTTGAATGCAAGGTCAAAAACACGATTCAGTCTCTCCAATGTAATCATCACTGTTTACACTTTTTTAAATGCTGTACAATCATCATGCTAATCATGGTTCTGCACAATTTGAGTCTGTCTTTCACATGTTTTTTCAGTCTGCACAGAAGCATTTCGATGACTAAAGTAAGGTTGGGTGGTAGTGATGGGAAGTTCGGATCATTTTACTGACTCGGATCTTTAAGTCTCGTTCATCGAGATGAACGAATCTTTTTTCGAGTCATTTCGTTCAATTCGTTCAATTTGCCAATATATTATTAAACTGTTACGAATTGCTTTCAAACACATTTACAACTAGCCCAAATGTTAATCACACTACAAACAAGTCATAAATAGAATGCTATAAGAGAAAATAATCATTCACTGTTTGCCTGCTCTTTTGTCTATGAAGAAATTTTTTTTCCCTCTTTGCTCAGCTCACCTCTTCATGTCTTCAAATTTCAGTGGTTTGTTCACGTCACACGGACAGTCCATATAATCTCAACCAATGTACACAGTCTGAGCCGAAAGGAGCCATGACTAATTCACCTTTCCAGTCTTCTGGTTTGTTCATCACGTGACAAAATGTAAAGAGACATGACTCAGATTGAGGACTCGGGAGGTGAACGGTTCAAATCTGTTTCCGGCTCTAAATGCATACGATTGGCTTCTGCGTCTTTCACGTGTTGAACGACTCGGACCGAGGGCTCGGGAGGTAAACAGTTCAAATCTGTTTCCGGCTCTAAATGCATATGATTGGCTTTTGTCTTTCGCGTGATGAATGAATTAAAAGACTTGAAAAATGAACGAAACCTGCACATCTGTGCGCAATGTGCGCATGCGCGGATGAACGAATCACTCCCTGAGAGGACTCGTCGTTCCCGAGTCATATTAAAGATTCGTTCAAAATGAACGAATCGTTCAAGAACGACCCATCACTATTGGGTGGTGTGAGGTCTAAACACGTTACCACTCACCAACCCATTCTGTTTCCCATCATTGGGAAAGTACAGCAACTGTTATTGCATGTATTTAAGAAGCAACTGCCAAAGGACTTGGCATTTACAAGATGCAAATCCTTGTGTGTGCATTACGCAATGACTGTATAATGATTTGAGACTGTTGTTTAAATTTCGATTCCTTTGTTTGACATCTCAGTTAGTCTCGTGTCAAGTGGATACTAAGCACTGATGTTCACAATGAGAGAGATCTGATAGACAATAACGTCACTGGTGACTGGTGAGATCTATACTAAGTAAACAGCACATGTAATGTGAGGCACTCTAGTGATGTCATGGCAGCGAAGAGACGTCAAACTGACTTGACAAATCAGATACAATAGTTCAGTTAGACATTTTGGCTGAGGGTGTAGCGTATTTCAGCATGATGAAAGAGTACAGCTTGTAAATTCGGCAAAGATCTGAACTTGAGATTGACCTCAGCCAACTGTACCTACCCAGATGTCTGCCCGGCGCAGAGTGTTTGGCTTTAAAAGGTAAATGTGAGCTTCATTCTCTCAGCTTCTCTTAATGGGTGCCAGTAAATACAGACAGACAAAGAAAAAGAGAGAAAGAGAGAGAGGGGGGCTGGAGAAATGGAGTGTGAGGAAGCCCAGACCTCCATGTGCATCTGTGTTTTAATGCCATGCCAACAACTGTACAGATTTATACACACAGTCAGATCCATATACAGTAATGCTGAGCTCTCTGGAGGTCCATTGAGTTTTAAAATAAAACCCTCAATTAAAAAACTCTGTGTTCCCACGACTTTCCAAATTCACAACGCACTGAATGATTTACATGTACATGTTTTGCTGATGCTGTGTGTGTGTGTCACTAAGAAGCTAGTATAGTGTTTAATAATTTTTATTTGATTTTTAACTCAACAGAAATGGAAAGCATTCCTGCTATTAACATCTGTCATGCAAAAATGCCTGAACTCCACCGGGAGCACTCAGGGAAGCCTAGTAACAAAAAGCGATGGGAAATGAGGCCAAAACGTGACTTTTACCCTCTAAAACACAAACAAATAAACATTCTTAAGGCCAGATCGTGCAGGTCAGTGTAATTGGATTATGGGAAAATCCTCCTGGATCTGATTCCAATTGAGTCTCTCTGGAGCTTTAGGCCATGGGTTACAGGTCAATGGTAGTGTTATGAATGGTCACAGATTTAACTTTGTGCTTCGTGCCTGTATTCAGAGGCCACAAAAGACATAATTCTTAGACTTGTAGGTTTGATAACTAAGACAACTGTACAAGTTTACAAACATATGACAAACATAAATGAGTAATTTGTGACTTAAGATAGAATTTGGGTTGTGGTTCAAATTCAAAAACACTAAAACAATCAGTAGCTGCTTATCCAGCTGCTAACAACAAGGCTAAGGGGCAAGGAATTAGGTTGGATATAGCCTTGTACCTGGAACAGTGAGGGAAGTAATCAACATGCATTACTAATTGTTCCATCCAGCAGTCCCACAACACTATTTTTATTAACACTTAGACTCCATGGAACAACCATCACAAGTTATTTTAGACACTTGCTGGTGCACTTTGAGGTTAAACTTGTTTTTGAAGTGAGGCTAGCTGATGAGAAAATGAGAAATGGTCAGCATTGCTAGCCCTCTACTTTCCCAGGTAAACATTGTTCATAACCACTCCTCAAACATCAGCCGGTTTCCTTTGAACAAAAATATTGATTGGCCAACCCCCTGCCCCAAAACTGGCAGCTGGCCATGAAGATGCCCTGATGCTATTCCCACCAGCTTGGCACATCCAGATTTGCCCGTTCTCGCTAAGAAATGTTTCCCCACTCTTCTGCCAAAGGTAATTGCAATTTCCTAAAATTTCCTATTAGGGGAAAGTCCTCAACATCAAAATAAACAGTTCCCAAGCCTGCAGGAAGGGTAACACATGATAGAAAAGGAAGTTTTCATGAAGGAAGTTTCAATGGTCAAAAGCTGTGGGAGAGGCACGAATGTTAACGAATGTCACCTGTGCACCAGACCAGTCTCGAGTCTCACAAAGGAGCTTGGAGGCATGAAAGGAAGAGTGACGACAGAGGAAAACAAGAGGGCATCAGGCCTAACAGACTTCATGTTTGGTTTCAATTTAGGTGGTAGTTTTCTGTTTATTTATTAAAGTTGCTCAAGTGTTTGCCATTCCCAATTTTTTCTTCCCTTCAAATGTGGGTTTTAACCTTTTTAAAGAGCCCCTATTTTGAGTTTTTGAAAATGAGCTTGCATGCAGTGTGTAACACAGCTCTAAGTGAAGTGAAATATCCAGCTAAGGCTTAAATCTGAAAGTGCACAGTGTTTAAAACTATTCATTGATCCATAAAAGAGTCGACTCATAGTTCCTCAAATGAATCGCCGTTATTACGAGTCTTTAGCCATTTCGGCATGACGTGAATACGAAATATAAGCCCCACCCATTTGTGCGCGTGCACACCCGGGAAGATTCAAAACCCCCAACCCCACCCACAAACAACAACACAAGCAAAAGTTGCCAGATTGGGCGGTTTTGAATTTGATTGTGCAGGTAAAAACCTTTTGGATAGGGTTTGGACTGGAATCAATCAGCCACATCTGGCAAACATGTGATCAGCTGGATATTATTGGAAGTGTGCGGATGAACCAGAGATGAAACTGTGAAGAGTCTCAGCATTATAGTCCAGCCTTGTGCTGTGTTCCCTCTGAGGAGTGCTTCTGAAATCTACATGCTTACAACGGAGGATTCTTCGACCGTTTGTTAAAGGCAGTATCAGAAAAGACTAGATTAGATTAGATTAGATTCAACTTTATTGTCATTACACATGTACAAGTACAAAGCAACGAAATGCACTATTGATGTATGCAGGGGCGGCCTGGCCATTAGTTGTGTTTAGTAACTTGTAAACGCTTGTAGTGTATCTGGTTAACTTGTATTCTCATATCGTGTCTAAAAGCACGTTGTAAACGCGACGCGTGCCGCTTTGTTTACGGATTAAAATGCGTTTGTGAGCTCGTGTTCCTCTGCTGTTTGTCGTTGCTATGGCTACATCAGCTCTCCTACACACGTACGGCAGTCCTGTTTCATAATGGTTCAGCTTTTGCCGCTGTGTGCATTAATACTGCATGTGTGTCACTGTTTTTACTTATGGTTAAGAATAGAGTGATATGCTGGGAGATCGGGGGTTAATTTTGGGGGTGAGGTCTGTGAAATACAGGCGACTCCCGGGAAAAACGAGTGTTGGCAGATATGCTCACGCACACACTATGACTACTTCAATATTGATAAGCCGGGGTGGGCATTCTCTCGCGCTGAATGATGTTGACCAATCGCAACAGACTGGGTCATCGGTTGAATCAGCGCAGATTAGCATTGCGCTAAGGAGGGGTTGTGGAACAAATAAATCGCTGAACGATTCATATAGGAGTCGCTGGGATAATGAGGTAAAAATAAATGCAAATTATAAGACAACGAAAGTGTTTTTTGACCATGCACGCATATTAGCCTGATGTTGGAGACCCCCAAAACCAAAATATGACCCTTTTTAATGTATAGTAGGGGCTCTTTAACAAGTCCATGAGGAAGGAGGCACACTATGTCTGAGAGTCCTAGTCACTGGAGGAGGTTTGGGTGTCATCAGGCCAGAAAAGCAGAGTTTGCCACTGTGGATGCTCGATCACAGTACTTTTCAGATCCCAGTTCGGGATGACAGATACACTATGCACCATCCACCATAACACGGAGTGGTGGCTACCATTCATGAGGGGATGGAAGAGTTGCTGCCATTCTTGAGACGCTGAGATCTGCTGCTGTCCAAAATGCCGGGGAAATCACAAGCCTTTGGTCTAGTCTCTCTCAGGCTGTTTCAAGTCGAAGCACAGCTGGACTCTACAATTCTTCTAAAACTCGGCTGCCATTGCCATTCTGACAGCAGAAGGTCTGGGAACAATGGGCACTTTGAATGGTCAAGAACCAACCAAAGTATCATGTTAACAAATAAAGCAACCAATCATGTTTTCTTTTGTCCTATGTCACGTTGAGACACAAGCTGAGTCAAAGAACTACTGGTGACATACACCAACTGTGTTGATTGGCTGCATGCGGTCCTGTCTGGGCCAACAGTCTTCATGTGAACACAACAAACTCATGACAGCTGAGTGAAACTAGAAGATGTATTCTGTTTCCATACCTGCAGGTGACAGTATTTGTATTGTCATACCAAAAATAGAAACAATCCCAATGGCCAACCATCACCTTGAAGTGTCCCCACAATAAAAGATGGTGTGCAACCAGTAAATCAATCACAAGATCTCCACCAAAGACCTAGCATCTGAAACCAAAGTCTAAACCATGTGACGCCTGAAGCTGAGGTGTTGTTATAAAAGGTCTACCACAGTGAGAATGATCATCTGTCCTTTCTGTCTCTCTATAGCTCCGTCTCAGTTTAATCTTGCAGTACAGACGTTGCAATTTATTATCATGGCCAGATATTTATTCCTCATGCATTTGAAGAATACATAAGATACGATTACACAGGTGAGAAGGAACCCTATGCATCTTTCTTGGAGTAGCCAATCAAAGGGGCAGAGACTCAAACATACACTTTGTTACTGTTATTGCTTGTACTGAGTTCTGGTGCTGTAGACAGCCAGCTCTCTGCAACTCTCTCATGATTGCCCACTGAAGCTAAACATGGTTAAAACCTGAATGGAAAACTACATAAAAACTTGGTCATGGCTTCTGCTAGAAGAGGCGCTAATAAGGCCAGCAAGGGGGCCAAACCTGCGGTCTGTGTGGGACCTAACGCCCCAGTATATTGATGGGTACCATACAGTTCAATGAGCACAGTCTATTAGATGAGACCAAGGTCCTGACACTATGTGGTCATTAAAAATCCCAGGATACACCTTGAAAAGAGTAGTGGTGTGTCCCTGATATCCTGGCCAAATTTGTTTCCTGTCTTCTCTCTACAAATGCTCGGGTATGTGGTGTGCCGTAAAATATGGCTGCCATCGTGTCATCCAGGTGGATGCTGCAGACTGGTGGTGACTGAGGAGATACCTCCAACATCTGAGTACCCAGAGAAGCATGGTATAAATGTAAGGAATTATTATTATTATTATTATTATTATTATTATTATTATTATTATTATTATTATAGAAACTAATTCAGATGAAAACAATTTTATCTGGAGCAGTGAAAATCTCCATACAGATCTCTGTGTGTAACTGGCATTCAGAAAACTTCCATACATGGAGTTCTGACAAGCAGATAATATATTAATGCATTCTATTTTAAACACTTACAGCAGTGGCTTCATGTCTCTACATGTTTCACGCTCATCTGAAGGTATATTTGGACACCATGAGCAAGACGGGGTTGCAGTTCGTTTAACCTCCAACTTGAGCTGATTTTATTTAGTCTATGACTAATCTTCACAATGAAATATCTCCGGTCCTTGGGAAAAGCTACAGTCCAAATACACGTGAGGCTCTGGGACTGCTCCCACACAGATGCAGCACGCAGACCCCCGGTTCCCTTTTTCGTACACATTCTCTATTTTTTTCTCACACTATTTACACAGTGTTGCTGACTGGGCTGGAGTGGTTGTCATGGTTCATACTGTTAGTTTAGTAACAGATATCTCCCTTAAGGAAGACAGGAATCTAAACAGGATGGTAGATAGAGAGATAGTTAGAGAGATACTAAGTGGGTGACTGATAATGTCACAATGTGTCATCCTAGTCTAAAACATCATTAAAATAACCGTATAGTGGCCCATTTTCCAGAAAGTTTTCATTTTTAAAACATGTGAATGCTATTTTTTTCCAACTAGACATTTTTTTTGTGCACCCAAAACTTATTGTTCTTCTAGTTTCTTCTCTTGGTTTGGTCAGGTGACCCTTCTAAGTAATCACAGGTGTATTATAACATAATTTTTTTGTGTTGCCAGATGCTCTTTTGGGCCAAAATTGTGCTTACATTGACACTGAAAACAGCTGTTCTCTCTGAAATAAGTGATTAAGTACCAGAGGTGATCAGTCATGAAAATCCTAATCAAATTTTTTCCTGCTCCATTTTCAAACACTCCCTCTTAACCTAAGAACACGTCGACAACAAGTAATGGATGTGAGTTAACATTGCATGTAAATTTGGAAATAAGAGAAATGATATTTAACATTGCACAACTTACACAGCCTACAGATTAAACAAAATAATAAAAATAAGACCCAGAAACACATTACAGTTTTTGTCTTTTAGGGCTGGGATACACCATGCCAACAGTCAGCTGTTAGACTTCGTTGGTCCATCTTGTTGGACGAAGGATCCTGGTGTCAGTTCGGCTAGTTGGGCTGACGTCAGAGCTTGTTGCCCCAATTCATCATGTCGAATCGGACATAGTTTAGTTATATAGCAAGTAAACAACTCAAACCAGGATAGTTGGAATTCAAGCCAAGAAAGCTGTAATTTCCCTCCATTTCTCAAATATTTTGTATATGAATTATTGGATCATCCAGCCTGAGTTTACGAGAAAATGTAAGCATTTTACGTTTTGCCAGTTTAGTGGCTAATTCGTTCAAATTTATACAGAGTTCAGTCGTACGAAAATGTACGATTCAAAAAAAGGAGGCGTGGCACCCAACCCCACCCCTAAACCCAACCGTCATTGGGTGATGAGTAAATCGTACTAAATTCGTAATTCATACGAATTAGCCACTAAATCAAAAGTTACCAATTGGCGAGAGATAGCGTCGGATCATCAGACATACTTGCAGGAGCGAATCCCTCCACGGTGACTAACAGTTACTGTGATAAAGTAAATAACACTGCTATGTTTATGGCTTGCATGTGTGGTTTGGACGTTCCAGTTCTACCATTCGGAACGAGAAAACAGATACTGCCCCCCATGGTGTGGAAGGACACATCCTCCTATTCAGGCGCAGAGTGCTCTTGAAGCAGTCAGTGTTCATCTTCGTTTGGCCTTTATGTTTATCCAGACCGAATTTAAAAACACAGTAAACCAACAATCGTGTGAAATGTTGCATTACTAAATTATCATGTTTTGTATTTACAAGGGGATGAAATATTAATAATAATAATATTAATAATACTTATTATTATTATTATTATTATTATTATTATATATTATATTATTTTCTTTCTTTCTTTCTTTCTTTCTTTCTTTCTTATAATATAATATATAATCATAATATTAGTACTATTAATATTAATAAATAATATTAACCTGATTTATAT
>CAIGQQ010009359.1:766485-778654 GCA_903798035.1 Danio albolineatus
AGAAAGAAAGAAAGAAAGAAAGAAAGAAAGAAAGAAAGAAAGAAAGAAAGAAAGAAAGAAAGAAAGAAAGAAAGAAAGAAAGAAAGAAAGAAAGAAAGAAAGAAAGAAAGAAAGAAAGAAAGCGTCAATGACACTCTCCAGCCATAATAAGTCACTAACTGACGTTCTCCTGATAACTGGCTTACGCTCAGAGGATGTATCCTGCACAGTTCTGCTCACACTGAGATCCTGTGTTTATTATACTTTTAATGTGTTTAGATTTGTCTGTAAATGGTCCAGACACATCATCTTTTAGCCTCAGACCCACGTGTTGCCGCACGTGCCTCAAACTCAAACAAGTGGTTCGATCCAGAGGTAAAGACGAAGAAGAACATGAAAGATTTCACACTAAACAATGCAGCATGTAAACAGTCTGGTGCTGAAATATTTTCCCCTCATCACTTTGGTTGATTTTGTTTTCCAGATGCCATTTGTTTATGCCATTTTCTCCATTTGCACGTCTAAGTGAATGCACGAGACTTTGGCTGTGATTCACGTGTGCTGGAAACTTCTGGTTGGGCCTCACACTTTTTTTTGAGAAGGTGCTTGTATCCAGATGCACCTGCGCCGTTGCCTCAAGATTTAGGAATGAGTCCTCTGAGGTTTGCCTTATGAGTGCAGACATGATCCAGCTGCGATGTGAGTGAGAATGAGGCTGGAGAACAGCATGACGGGAGAAACTCTTGACCACTTCAACCAGATGATCAATAACATTACAGACCCACCTTTCATATCCTAACAGTCATGCCCATGGGATTTAGAGGCCTGGTTTATGAAAACAAACAATTCTAGAGATGGATATATCAACTTTCCTTTGAGGAAACCACAAAACTATGTTTATGTCGCTTTAGGTAGCATGACATTTCCACAGAGTGGTGATAGCTTAAGCATGTTTAGATGTTAGATGACTTCACTCTTTTCCACTGCAGTGACTTTTAAGTAATATACACTACCTGACAGTATTCTTGTCATCTATCCCAGTTGTAAAAGCAACAAATAATAACTTGACTTCTAGATAAACATTTGGAAAAGTGGCAGTAGGTAGATTTTTCTGAAGAATCATCTAGTGAACAACATCCCAATCATCAAAAACACTGCAGAAGACCAACTGGAACCCATATGGATTCAAAATTCTCATAGAAATGAGTCAGGTTTAGTGAGGAAAAATCAAGGTTTGGGGTTACATTCAGTATGGGGGAGTGCCAGAGATCTGCAGAGTGGATGGCAACATCAACAGCCTGAGGTATCAAGACATTTGTGCAGCCCATTACATTACAAACCATAGGAGAGGGCAAATACTTCAGCAGGATAGCGTTCCTTCTCATACTTCAGCCTCTACATCAAAGTTCCTGAAAGCAAAGAAGGTCAAGGTGCTCCAGAATTGGCCATCCCAGTAACCAGACATGAATATTATTGAGCATGTCTAGGGTAAGATAAAGGAGGAGTCATTGAAGATGAATCCAAAGAATCTTGACGAGTCCTGCAAGAACGCTTTCTTTGCAATCGATCACTTTATTAATAAGTTATTTGAGTCATTGCAGAGATGTATGGATGCAGTTGTCCAAGCTCATGGGAATCATACACAATATTAATTATTTTTCCACTTTATATTCTATACTCTACATTATTTCTGTTAAGTCACAAGACTTTTGTCTACGCAAAGTCAGACCTTACTGTCCTAATTAAATAATTAAAAATCAAGGCATGGTCATATTTTATTTTGGTAAAATAAGTGTAATCTAGAGCCCTTTGCCTTTCATATAAGCCACTTCTGATACCAAATTATCAACTAGAAGTCAAGTTAATATTTGTTTTTCCTTGCAACAACAAATTTCTGATGTTTAGGTTTACTTCTTGAAGTAATTTGAGCTAATTTTGGAGGATTAAAACAAAACAATAAGAGTATAAAATTATTTCTATACTTTTATATCTTGTGAAATATTCGATTTTTAAAAAGGTTAAAATCAGTGTTGAGTTATCATACACTGATGTAGATTTTTTTAAACATTTGTTCCCCCGATTGTTTCATTTAATCAAATGTTTGTGTCTCATGTTAAAAAATAATTTTGCTTTCATTATTTTTCCAAGCTGTAGTGGAAATAATTTTGTTGTTAATTAACTGTGTGCCACATTTGCTGCCACGTGAGCTCCAAGGGGTGAATGTCAAGTGACCAAATTTATGTTTTTGTGTGTTAATAAAAGCTTAAATTTAAGGGGAACTGTTTTACCAAATTCACTGAACACTGATATATGTCCACAATGTGTATAAATATATCTCCATACAAATAAATCTCCATAAATCCAAAGCAGTGTCTATAAATAAGCCGTCCAATATTTCATCACAAACCCCACCAATGATTGGTGACAATCTGCTTTGCTAGCATAGATGAGTAAGAATGCATTCAGGTAAAAACGTTATCATATAAGCAACTAATGCTATTCATTCATGAGCAGTGAATAATTATTATTATTTTTGTATGGTTTGGTTCTTAAGGAGAATTTTTTTTTATATGATTTCTTGAAGTTTTTCTAATTGGCAACAGAACAAAACACGGTAGCATAAAATGACATGCATAATTATCCCATCTTCCATAGTTAATCCAATTAACATACTGTAATATATTAAGCTTTTAATTTAGGGCTTAATATCTTTTTAATATCTTGCAAAATAGCTAGTCAATTATAATGTAGTGACATCATGGTAAAGGCAAACTAAATGGGTTATTAAAACTATTGTTTAAAATGTGTTGGAAAATGTGTTGGTCTGTTAAACAGCAATAGTAATTATTATCATTATTATTATTATTATTTTTATTATTATTATTCATTTTTATTTTTATTATTAATATTATTACAGGCTAATATTGTCATCTTACATCTCTCTAGTGGCATTCCTAATCATAAAAATCTATGAAAATCAAATCACATGCCAAGCTCCCACAAGTTTTGGAACTGGAATCAAAACGTGTTGATCGTGTTCATCCAGACGCTTTTCAGTACATCATTTCTGCCACCCACTGCAGTGCCAGCTGTGCTAAAACACAGCTCACCAGCAGAGCAACTGGCCAAGCAGGGCACGGATCCAAACATGGGTGGACTGAAGGACTGTAATTTGATTCAGTTCGCTAAAGGATATCACAACCTTACACACAATAGTCAATTGAAGGAAAGGATCCAGTGTTGATTTGGCCACCACATTAAACCACAAACAGATTATCCTGTCATTTCAGTCCTTCCACTGGATCTTTTGTAGCTTCCAGAAAACGGCAGTATCATTGGCAACTGTCATGAAAAAAAAATGTGATTTGAGCATTACCAGCTTGCAGGCATTGCTGAGGGGATCAGGGGGATTTGAAAGGGAACATATGGACAGTGTTTCTGAACGACCAACTGCTAAACAAATAATTTATGTGGATTTTCCTAATCCTTTTTAAGACATGTTCGCACCAGATTCACATATCGTTTTGTTTTTTTGCCATTCCAATACTGGATTAGTGAATATTGCATTTGAAGACCTTTTCAATTAATTAGCTTTTACTGATATCTCTATTTAGCAATTCACAATAGAAAAAAACTATTAAATAACTATTAAATTAGCTGTTGTTCATACCTGTTCATGAGTGTTTGCCATTTTTTTATGCTTTAAATAGCATTATGAGACTCTGCCCTCCGCTCTGAACACGTTTTGGGTTCTATTTTAACAATCTAAGCTCAAAGTCTTAAGTACATGTCGCAAAAGCATTAACATCCACTTTTGATCATTTAAGGATAGAAAAATATTATCTTAATGAGTTATGGGTGTGTTTTGAGTGTATCCTGCATTAAACCAATCAGAGTCTCATCTCACATTTTCTTTAAGAGTCAGTTGCGTTTTTTGCTATTTACATGGTGGACTTTGTAAGGGGAAAAACTAACTGGAAAAACGGAATGCTTCACTAGCAAGAAAACAGTTTATTAATCTGCAGCGCCAGGATAAAGAACGAGCCTCCTCCATTCAGCCTCTTTACTTTACTTTTACTATTTACTTTACTCCTTTACTTTCGTGGATAAGGAAATGGCGTTGTACACACGCCACTGAATAGATCCATTAACGTACATATTTAATTTCGATTGTTAAGCACAAAGATTTGTTTCAAAACTATTTCTAAATTCAGTTCTAATTTCCAGCAAACAAATAAATGAACAAGAATACCAAAATGTGGACAGAAAGCTGAGTTATATCCAAACACACATCCTTTTCCTTTGCCCCATATCATGATGCAGATGTCTCCAAAACCCCACATGTGGACAATTCTGAAAACAAATATAAATATGCATATAATAAGTACTACTACTACTAATAATAGCTAAATAATAAAATTGCAAATTGTCATGAATAAACTGAAAAAGCCACTCGGACAGGAAGGCATGGAGGTAGTGTTTTTTTATCTATGTAAGTAATACTTTTTGTAACATTTTAACCTCTGCACTAGACTTTAGACCAGTTTTTAGTTGGTCAATGGCACTGTGTAATTCAGTTTCTCAGAATTGACGTTGAACATTTTGAAATTTAGCAATGAAATAAATTTGTTAAAATAAAACCCACAAACAGTATCTAAAATACGCGGACTTTTCCTAAACATATGTACTTCTTTCTAATACTGCTAATTGATTAAAATGATAAAACACAAGAGTTCTGAACATTTCTACCTTGAAATACCACAGTGGTCAAATAAAGAATATGCAGAAGGACTTTTAATTTTCTGTAACCTGGGTCAAGAGTTTCTGGTGAACTGTATGCAGTTACAAAATCTGCGCGGTTAATGTCTGTTATCTTTAAACATCCACAATCTTCCCTGTCTAATAGATATTACATATAAAGTGGGTCTCAGAATGTACAAGAAACACTGCATTAAATTCCATTTTTTTCCCACCATGTTTTTAAAATACCGACATTTATTTTACTCCAGTATTTTCAATGGCGTTTCTACGGTAGCCTGCTGATCCTTATGGTGCATGCATGTAAATGACTTTTCATCTCATTTTACACTTGAACAACTAAATGAATGCCGAAGTCTATTTAGCTGATTACATTTTACATTACATCAGTGCTGTAAAAGAAAGTTAAATATTTAAAATTAAAAAACAAAATCACATTACTAGTTCAACGGAGGTTTATCAGTATGGGAAGAAACACTACCTCTGCATATACCCCACTAAACACATACATTTCAATGTCTGCTACTTTTCCTGTGCCTTAAAATATGCGTGCCTCTGTTGCCTAGCAACTTCCTGCTAACAAAAACATAACTTTCTAATAGCAAAAACAAAACTTCAGACATGTGTTTCAAAACCACATATTCAGTGCTGTGAATAAACCTTACTCTCATTTCTGTGAGCCTTCATCAGCAGTCCAAACTTGAGCATTTCTAGGCTGTATTACCAAAAAGATTGTATTTTTAGGGTAATGACTTAAAAGATAAAATATGACAGACACTCAAAGCTTAATTTTAATATCAATAGAAGCTTTGAATGTAAATATGACATGCATATGATGTCTCAGGGTAATTCTAGTAGTTATAAAAGTCTGGTAGTTCCAGTGATATTGTATCCTTTGCTAAATAAAAGTAGAAAAAAAAAGCGTCTATAGTTTCTCACTGATCTCAAAGCTATTTAATACAGTATATCACTTACAAAACTGTAAGACTGCGTTAAAACGTTATGGTTTAGCTGAACATCATATGATTGCCTCTATATGTCCACAATTACGGATTCTCCATGTGTGGCCTGATTAACAAAGTACACGTCTCATGCACCCCATTTTTTCGGCTTTGTGTATGAATGATTCTTGGAAATTCAAGTGGTTTCCATTCCATGCTGTGTTTATCATCGTGACATTTAAGTATGGCATATGTAAGTGCACATGGAAGAAGAACATGTGTGTGTCAAAACGTGTGGGAGAGCTCTAGATGTGTGTCATGCATTTAGGCGGAGAGAGAGAGAAAGAGGGAGAGAGAAAGAGAAAGAGAGGAGAGAGAGATAACATTATCTGATTATTTTTCACTATGAAGTCATGAGAGACTGAACTGTTCCTTCCTGTCCACAAATAGATCCTTGTGACCTCCCAAAAAGTGAGAGGGAAAGAAGGAATGATTGATTGAAGAGGCAATAGTTCCTCTCTGTGTGGTTTCTTTACTGCTGAAGCACAAACCAAGCATCAGAAGCAAGGTGATTTTGATAACTTTCAAAGTAAAGGGTTGATAAGGATCAGCGGATGATATCTGAGAAATTAAAATTATTTTATTTTTTTGACATATAGGAGGTCACTGCACTACATCAGGTCAAAACTGTCTTGTTAGTCTAAAAACATCTTAGGTTAAAGCCAAAATCAGATATTTCAGGTTACAATTTAGATATATACACTCATCGGCCTGTCCAACAGCTCATTATTTATTTGTTAACATACAGTGAAAGATAAATCATAAGAAAGTCATCAAGACTTACAAATAAACTATATTTTATAGCTGTCATTTAACAAAATGTATCAAATTATAGAAATTATACAAAGTAAAAACGTCAAATATTGTAAGCATTTTTATTATTGTAAAAATATTGTGAACTGAACTGAACTGCACATTTCAAAATAAAAGTCCGGTATAAGCAAAATAAGTTAAAAATTAATGTTTTTTGTACCACACCCATGACCCACTAAAAATATTCGCGCGACCCACTTTTGGGTTGCGACCCACCAGTTGAGAAACACTGGTTTAGACAATCTTCTGCAGTTCAAACTTGAGGCGCATGGACTACAGCAGCAGAAGACCTGCCGCAGTTCCTGCAGCAACTGCGTGATGCTATCACGTGAACATAGACCAAAATAACTGAGAAATACCTCCAGTACCTTGCTGAATCTATGCCAAGAAGGATTACGGCAGTTCTGAAGGAAAAAGGGGGTCCAACCCGTCACTATTAAGGTGTTCTTAATAAAGTACGTTGGATTTGATAGCAATGTTGAACCAGAAAAAAACTGTGAATAACTATTTTTATGACATTGTCATCATTGTGTTGTCTATTACTGCACATTGCTTGATGTGTATTTAGCATTTCTACTATTTCAACCTAACTCACAAAAGCTACATGCAGAACATACATGAAGGGCACACAAGATCTACTGAACTTGCCAGTTTTGTTGGTGGCAGACAGGTTATTTCAGAAACTGATGATCAACTAGGATTTTCATGCACAACTATTTCTAAAACCATTGTCACACTAGAGTTTGAGCATTCATTCGTATAGTGCTGCATAAAGAGGGGGAATGAAATAAGGTGATGCAACACTGATATAACAATTGATTGCTCCATATTTAAAAATTCTGTGCAGAAAGGTCACATTTTGACCTGCTGTCTGTCTCACAATTTCATGTGATTCAAATTCCCAATTCAGAGTTCACCAAAATCTAACTTTGGAACACAGCGACATGCAAAACCTAGTACGTGAACTCCGGTCTGCCACATTTGCATGTGAATGGAAGTCAATGGGGTAAAAAGTGCACTGTAGCTGCATTTAGGTTTGCAAAGAACGGTCTGAAAAAAGAGACCAATAACTTCCAATGACTGTTCTGACTGTGTAAAAAATGATGCCATATGTCGATGCCAGATGTCAGAGGAGAATGAGCACACTGCTTAAATCCTGGGGGACACCAAGCTGATGTCAAAGAACTAACGGTGATGAAAACTAAGACTAAAACTAACAGTCTGGACCAAAAAGCTGTGCATGAACACAATAAATGGACAGTCGAATAAAACAGAACATACAGGAAGAACAGGAAAAAAATAAAGAGAGAACACAATAGGAGCTAAGACAAGGCAAGGCATGTTTATTTATATAGCACATTTCATATATAACGGTAATTAAAAGTGCTTGTCATAAACAGGAATAAAAGAAAAAAATATATGCATATAAGAAAATAAAAACAACAAAGAATAAAAAACTATTAAAAACAGATTAAAATGTGGTAAAATGTGGTAAAGGAATGAAAAAAGACACAATAGTTTTAGTATATAATAGTCTCCAGTAGCTGAAGGCGGATTCACCTTGCTCTGACTGAACTGAACTGAATTTCTCATTTACTTGATCCTAATGATCTGAGTGACCTGTTAGGTTTGTATTCAGTGAACATGTCTGTAATGTATTGAGGTCCTAGGCCACTTAGTGATTTATAGGGGTGTCAAAATTAATTGTTTCTTCGCAATGCAGTTAGGGACAATTCGGTATTACGGTATTACAGTTAAGGACAATTCGGAGGCCATTACAGTAATCCACCCTGCTGGTGGTAAAAGCATGAACAAGTTTCTCTAAGTCCTCACTGCAAAGCTCAAAGCTTGAGGAATCTCTCATGTTAAGGAGCCTGAGGTAGCTCTTTGTATCCTATCTTAAATTGTGCCATTTGCTTGCTAATTGTCACTTCAGTTTTTGTTCTTGCTCTCTGATTTGTAGCTGAACCATCAATCAGGGTGCCCTCTTTCACCAACGGCCGACATTGATTCTACTTGCTGAATCGGGCAAACTCTGGCCTCTAAAGGTGCTCTAGCAACAGCCAATCTTTAGCCTGCTCAGTAGAGCAACTGACTCCCATGTGGAAGGTTGCCGATTCGATCCCAACATGGAGCAGGTTGGGTGGTGTAGGACCAATGGGGTTATTTTGGTGCCATGACCCAAATGGAAGTGAGGTATAGCGGGGATGAGTGTAGTTAGCAGAGGCCAGCTAGTAAAGTGCTGTGCAGGTAAACCTCACTCTTCTGACCTCTAAAGGTGCTCTAGCAACAGTTGCCAGAGGCCATGGTCCTCAGCCTTCTTCGTCGAGCAACCAACTCCCATGCGGAAGGTCACCGGTTTGATCCCTGCTCAGAGCGGGTTGGGAGGTGTAGGTGGGTTTAGACTTACAAGAGATGATATGTGTAACACACCAAACAAATTAGCCTGACAAATGCTCACAAACAACCCAACGTTGCCTGACTATTAAATTAGTGTGTCCTGGCCTTCATGCTGATAGAAAGGTAACTCGACGGTGTGGTAAAAAGTAAATTTTGGACTCTTATCCGAGAGACAGAGGATCTTGCTACAATCATATCTTTCTTTGGCGCACCCGTACATGAGCAATACAACACTGTGTTCCTCACAATGTAGACAGATAAGAGATTCAGAAAGATGTTCATGATAAAACTGACTTGCTGACTGTGAATCATTTCAAAGCAAGACTTCCACTGCATGAAATGTACCTGTCTGAGGCGGGCAGCCTGATGTTTTGAACATACGTCAAACCTCATCCGCATCTTTTCAGCTGGTTTCCTTTCAAGTCACTCATGTTGATTAGTCTTAGATCACTGTTTAGACTGCCAAAGAGAGTGGAAACTGCTGGTGCAAATCCCATGTTGAGACTACCACAACAAAGCCAGGGTCTTTAGTAAAACAAGGGCTTCTATTGTCATATAGCTTAAGTAGACCACAGATATTCGTGAGGGGGGTAACTAGACTACTGTGAATGTCATTATTGAATGGTATTTACTGGTCCCTGATGGCAAATTTGACAAATGTTTTCATAAATACCGCTTTACAACTCAAGGTCATTTTTTTTTCGTTAGACATTCTTGTAGACTGTGCTGTTAAAAGGAAACTGAGCAAAAATATATATGCCATGAAGTTACAGTGACCCAACATTTTCTTCTTTGACAGTAAACTGTAAATGAAATGAACGTTTGTCATAACAGGAAAGGAACATCAGACCAAAACAGCACTACATGTCTATAAAGCAGACAAACCATGAAAGATTCAAAAACCCAAATCACAAACGACAGGAAGGAAGGAAAGGTCAGGATAAGCATTCAAGAGTAGCATTTTTTTTCCATGAAGTAGTAAGTGTGTTTCCAGTAAAACAACTCTTTACCACTTGCAATGAGTTGACGTTTGCATTTTAAAGAGATATTCAACAATCCAAATCAATTCAAGTTTAGTTTGAATAAGATAAAATAAATGAAATATAAAATTCTTTATGGAAGTTTAAATTCCAAAACAAACAAATCAGAGGCTTAGGTTGATAATAACTTTGCCGTTGAAAAGCAGAAAGATGATCTGCGAATCTATTTTGAAGATTTTTTGTACTTTTGTAAAAAACAAAGCCTCCTATTTATCTACTCCTGTTTGAAAGCATCCCTGCACTCCTCAAACGGCTCTAAATCTTCATAAAATTTCCTTTTCGAAAACCTTCCTTTTCACTTCATGCAGACTTCTTGAGATACTTGAAGAAGGGATTGAATCAAACAGCTTCTTGGACAATCTCCAACCTCGTATCTTTACAATCAGGACAAAAAAGTGAAACCAAACCATATCCCTTATCTTTTCTCCTTGATATCAAACACCCTCGATACAGTACCAGAGGCACATAAATGAATCTGGTGGCCTGGGGCTTGTTTCACGGTTGAACAGTTGCCTGAAATCAGAGTCTTTTCTGAAAGACCTGAAAATGACCATTGATGCTCCAGGCTCCAGTTCTCAAGATGCCCTCTCTTGATGTCTCTAAAGTAATAAACATAGTTTAGTTTTATATATATATATATATGTATGTATTTATATATATATATAATTTCAGTCACTCGAAACACACGGAAAATGCCCCTGTGAGAGTTCTAAACGACATTTTAATGACTACTAACTCAAATTGCTAACTTAAATTGGTTTAAATCTAAATAAAAACAGAAAAAAAAGATTCTCCGTAAATATTGGAAGCTTTATCTAATACTTAATATGCCAGGTTCCTCATGGTTCTGTCTTAGCTCCTATTCTATTTTCTCTTTATCTTCTTTCCCTGGGCTCTTTGTTATGGTGTCTCTTGTCACTGTTACACCTGTGACAACTGACTCAGGTGTAGCAGTTATTAGTTATGCTGGTCTTGTCATCTGCTTTGACCACTGCCGATCACAAGATTCTCATTTGGCATCTAATGTTCTGAGAGTGAAGGGAGTGTTTTGAATTAGTTTAAATATTTTTTCTTAACAAATATCACATTCTCTGTGAATATTGGATGCTTTATCTAATCTTTAGGCAATGTAACATGCCAGGTTCCTCAGGGTTCCTCACTGTTATACTGATGACATGCAAATTTAATTTCCTTTGACTACGAATATAATCTGTGCCTCTGATATTGTCAAAAATCAAGCTTCAGAGTACTATTACTTTCTTTTCTTCAAAGGTTGCTATTCATGTCTTTAATATCTTGGCTGGATTACTTCAACTCCCTCTAATTTGATATATCAAAGTGTCAAATACCTCATTTACAAGTAGTCCTAAAGGCAGCAGCTACATTCCTGAAGGGGTGTTATAAGTTTGATCAGGTTACTCCTCTCTTCAGACCAGTGCATGGGCTGCCAATAAACTATCAAATTGATTTTAAACTCTTGCTACTTGTCTATACTGTAAACCACTTAACAACTTAGCTCATTCTATTTGGCTTTTAATATGTAGCAATGTGTGGCTCTACTATTTTATTTTAATTCAATTTGTTTGGACTGTGGTCAGCCTCGTTCCAGGCTTAAACATGCTGTAGAAGTAAACCAAACTTGAACTTGAAGATTAATTGTTATGAAGCTCGTTATAGCAAATACTCAACACAGGCTCATTGTGAATGCGTACCCCCGTATACATTTCTGAGAGAGCAAGTTATGTAGCCAGAGGTACGTATGGCTGCGTTTCATCTTTAAAACGAACGCCATGGGCCAGTATGATGCTGCGACGGCTTCTCTTTCTTTTCGGGCTACCAGCTGACTGCTTACCTAAATGTAGACAGCTTTTCCGCAGTTTGCCCAATCCGCCTGTTAAGTGGTGACATATTGGTGACAGATGGAATACTGTTTCTGGGTCCAACCCAGAAATACTCATTTGAATTGAGAAAATGTTTATTTTAGGGCCACTTTTTAGTCCTATCAATCAATTTTATACATTTTTAAAAGTGAATATTATATAAAATCATAGTGTACACAACAGTTTCTGGGTTTGCTGCATCACAAATACTAAAATTGTAACAATTTATAAAAAACTCTTTCTGGTCATCGGATATTAATCAGATATATATATCGGATATATATTTATATATATATAT
>CAIGQQ010009359.1:798988-821586 GCA_903798035.1 Danio albolineatus
TATATATATATATATATATATATATATATATATATATATATATATATGCGGTGGGCCGTTATAGGCGTTAACGTGCTGCGTTAACGCGAGACTCTTATTGCGCGATAAAAAAAAAAAAATATGGCCGTTAATGTATTCTCAAAGTTTAGTTGGGACTGGGTCTATTCTACACAAGCTATGATGACGTGTATTGTGTGTATTCCTACTGTGAATTTACCATATCAAACATGACATGCTAACATGGATTAGATGCAAATAGGGAGTAAGGACTGGTGAGGGTGTTCTTGTCGGAAACTATGGGAAAAAGTCCTACATGTAATGGTAATAGTTTGATTGTGGTGTTTACTTCAATAATGTCACTAATATATGCATATATATGCATACTCCACGTCTTTCTCTTTAGTTCAGTTATCACTTTAGTTGGATTAAGGTCATCAAAATTCGCTGTTTCGAGCTTATGTAGGCTACAGTTCAAAATTCATGTTGAACTAAATAAACAGTTAGTAAACACAAGTACATCTTATAGAACATAATTTATTTTCATCACCAATTATTATTCAACACCATTATCATCTTTCTCAAGCAGTTTGTGGTGCAATTTGGAAACAGTAGATGAGCCCCTGGTCTAATGCGCCACCTGACTCGAGAAACCCATTCTTAAAGACTTACTTTTAGTCATTATTTGTGGTAGCACACATACTGTGAATGCCTTCGGCAGAATTTAAATGAGCCATTTTAATCTAGATTAATTTAGATTAATTCCAAGTTTACAGTGAGATTAATCTAGATATATATTTTTTGTATCTATGCCCACCTATAATATATATATATTTACAGTAATAGTATTATATTGTGACATATATAATTTCAAGAGTTCACACTTAGCTGATGATTAATTATAAAGCTTGTTTGGCATATTGTCCCAGGAGAGAGCCCTGAGCTCATAAGATCCTCGAGCCCGGGGCTCCCTCCCATTTGCAGGGCGAGAGGGGAGTTAGAGTTCAGATAGGCCTCGAGAACTCCCCTGCTATTTATGGCTAATGACAAATTAGGGATTGCTACAGAGAGATATACTGCTGAATAAGAGCTAATCTAATTTGGTTTAATCAGTTCACCTATGTCATAAATTTTCTGGACTGTGGGAGGAAACCAGAGAACCCAGGGGAAACCCACATGAGCATGGGGAGAACTCTGCAGAGAAACGTCGATTGGCCTGTTAAGAGACAGTGCTAACCACTGGACCGCTGTGCCACCCTCTCTAGGAAAAGAAAGGAGGAGTAAGGGTGGAAAGGGGGATTTTTTAAGCTGAAGATGACTTATGAAAGAATCTCTGGTTATTTATAATGAGTTAGGAATCATCTAATTGGTGAATAATGCATTAATGCGTGATACTCTCGAAATTAGTTTATAGATAAACCTCACTGATGGAATGAGATGACTTAAATTATGACATGACATATTTGTCATGCTACCCAGCCACTACTGTAAAAATATACTTATAGACCCTATTCACATTTCTCAGCAGCAGAAATCGTCATAGTTGGGAAAACGTAGAGTGCAGTAAATGGGAGAATACAACAATTTTTTTTTTACGATCTTATTCACTCAAATAAGAAAAGAAAAACTCCATGATGGTGTTATAAAGGCGTTCAGAAAAAGGAAAAAAAAATGTGCGAGACTAAAAAACGGCAGACAGAACAGAGAATAATGTCAGATTTACTGTCCTGTCCCATTAGACGCTGCAATAGAAAGGACTCAAACGCAAAAATTATATTTTACATACATAAATACATATAAATGTTCATACAGTTTTAAAAAATCTAAATATTAAAAACTTTCCAGGACGAAACTTAAAAATTTTAAAATTTTCTGCTGACCATTAAATGCGTCATAACAGGCTTGTGAAAAGGGTCCATTGATTTCAACCCAGGCTCATTGTGAAAACGTAGTCCCACAAACGTTTCTGGAGACTGCACATTACATGGTCAGAGGTACGTATGGCTGCGTTTAATTTTTTTAAACGAACGCTACAGGGCGGTGTGACGCCGTTTCTTTTCGCGCTTACCAGCCGACTGCTCGCCTCGTGTGGACGACTTTCCCGCTGCAACCAGTTTGTCCCGTTAGCTTGCCGTGTTCGTCGGCAGACTCAAGACACAAAGAGGAGTTGACCATGATGACGGGGTTCGAGTCTGGTGAGGAGTGCTTTCAGAAAGCAGGTAAGACAAAAACAGACTCCAAATAATGAAATAAACCAGTAAATAACAGGATGAGAATGTGGTAAAGTCTGAAAATGTGGTAAAAATGAGATGAGGGGTTTTATTTTATTCTGAATAGCTTTTTTAAAAGTTGTTGGTTGGGTTTAGGGAAGTGTGTGGGTGGGTCAATCAATAAAATTTTGGTTGGGTTTAGGGAAGGGGAGGGTGGGTGGGTCAGTCAATTGGATGATCAGTCAGTCATTCAGTCAGCCGACAGCGGCCTCTGGTGGGTTTACACGAGAACAGCAGGCGTGAACGGCACTCGCGAGAGACATTTGAGATTTCAAATAGCATCCGCAGTGGCCTCTCATGGATCTGCGAAAACAAAAAGTGCAAAAATACATACCTCACGGGACGTATTCCGCGGCCTCCAGAAACATACTCAGGACTACGTTCTCAGAATGAGCCTGGGTTGATTGTTTTTATACTGATCTCAGCAATATCAAATGATATGCAAATGTTATTTCATTTATATACATTACAATTTGTTATTGTACAATTTGTCTTTTAGTCGATATATATTATATGAGAGACCTGCTGTAGTAAATTCTAATTTTAATTGTAATTCTTAAATAAAAGTTGTTATTTTAAAATGTAAGTTTTACTCTCTCAAAATCATTCAACATAAAATCTGCAGCTTTTATTTTATTTTTTCCACAAAACTTTGCACAGAAATAGCAAAGATTCTGCAGATTCTGTCTGGCCTATGAATATTAAGCTCATATTAAAGTTCTTAGAAACATCATAGTCTTGGTCAAGCTCACACACCTAAAATATTTCCTTTAATTCTCTTTGAACACACAGGAAATTATTTCAAATCAACCATCCATATCAAACTCAAATGCAACGTGACTTAAAATGCACTTTAAAAAGACTGTACAGCATGTTAAGAACTGGAGAGTTTTTTTTTAAACTGTCAGACATATTTCAAAGGGATTTGGAGTGTTGTTGTCATGTAGAGTTCAATAGACCTCATTCATTCGAAAAGCATTACAAAGCTCATTAAATAACAGACAGAGGGAAGTCTATGTCTCATTCCAGAGCTCTGACTTCAGACTGGCCTGAAACTATATCTGCATTCATCTGGGAGGATCATTCAACAATTATCCCCAAATTACATGCAATCAATGTGTCGGGAAGCTAATTCTGTTAATAGCTGAAATTGAACATGGTATAAATAACGACGTAATGAATGACCCTGTGTTTGTTTCTATTGGCTATTAAAAACCTTTTAAGAAGTACATGGTAATGATTATGTAAATTATATACATGAAGCAAATATGGTTTACATGTGAATTAAATGTAATATGCTGAAGTTTAGAATGCCTTTTGACTTAAATACTTACAGGGATATATATTAATATAATTTCATAATTACTTGTATTGATTTTTTTTTAAGTTTTTAATAGAGTACGTTTAAATTCTATAATTAAATGTATTGACAAATATTTATAGTAAAATAAAATTTGTGTTATGTCATTAATTAATTCATTTTCTTTTCGGCTTAGTTCCTTTATTAATCTGGGGTCGCCAAAGCAGAATGAACCGCCAACTTATCCAGCATTTGTTTTATGCAGCGATGCCCTTCCAGCTGCAACTCATCACTGGGAAACATCCATACACACTCATTCACACACATACACTAATTTTGGCCTGCACTGCATGCCTTTGAACTTGTGGGGGAAACCAGAGAACCCGGACCGACTCGAACCAGCGACTTTCTTGCTGTGAGGTGACCCACTGCACCACCGCGTTGCCTGTGTTATGTCAAATCGATTGAAATTGTATGTTTGTGTATTTTACAAACTTGAAGAAGTTTGAAGAAATTAAATAAGTGCACTTAACAAGATTAAAATGAGTGTACTTTTAAATTTTAAATATAAAATTGTGTACTTAGACCACAAAACTCAAAACTTTTTTTTCTGTAGAAAACAAAGCTGAATGAATAAGCTTTGCAATGATGTATGTTTTTCTGGGATACAGTTATTACATACAAGTTACAATGGAGATGAGGATCTACGTGCAGTTTAATAACCAAGAGTTGTCAGGCAGCCAATGGTCAAAAAGGCAGTGCTGGCTAGTGAGGCTACTCGCTTAACTACATCTCTCAGTAGTATGGCGGTAGCGTCGCTATCTAAATCAAATAGCTTTTTAGTAGTGGAGCTATCAAGTACTGTAGCGCAGTAGCGTTCACACAAGCTACATTTACTAATCATGGATTGATAAGTGACAGCATCGACAATAACAGAGCTGAGCTTTTTATAAACAAGCTTTTTGGTGCATTACTGCCACCTCTGTGCCACCTTCTCTGATCGCTAATCAGTTAGGCTAACACGAGAAATTTGCTTGACGGAGAGATGACTGAGGGAGAGGAGTTATTTCTGAAGCAGGATTCCTGGTGACCATACCTCGAGAAGCACATGTTAAGATGAAATAACCTTAATTCTGATGTTGTGCTAAAAAATACTTTAGTCATTTATAGGAAGTACTATAATGTTTTTAAACTACACAATAGGGAAATACTGAAATGTGGTACTTGCATATATAAATAGTTAGTTTACTGTAGTAAAGGCTAAAGTATACTATGGTAATTACTATTAGTTCATGATGGGTATTAATGATAAGTTGTAAATATATAATGCCTATTCCTAAATATAATACTATAAATTACTATAAATTTCTAAATTTTAAATGTGTAACAACTGGGTTTATTGGAAACGTTGTTTTTGCTATTATATACTATAATTTGTTTCTGTTTAGTACAGCATATTATTTACAATAAATAATTGAACCGAACAATTATGCCTCATATGTTTTATTGAGAGTTTTATTAAACACTAAGATATGTTTAATTTGGATTTAAGTTGCTTCGATTTAAAAATGAAAATTGCAAATATAGCTTAGATGTAGCTAAGCTACTTCTGCCGAGTAACTTTTAGCTTAGTTTGTTATATTTCCCAGGGGATAGCTTTTAGTGTAGTTAAGCTACGTTTTAAGTAGAGTAGCTAAACATTTTTTTTAAGTAGCTTCCCCAACACTGCAAACAGGTACAAACTGGAGCATGAGGGTTATCCAAAGAACATGGTCAAAATAACAGGCAAGTGGTCAGGACAGGTGGCATAACAGCATAAACAATAAAACAAACAAGGGTCCAAAAACACAGGAAGGCAAGACAAGGAAAACACTTTATAATGCTAACAGTGAATAAGACTCAGCAATGTGTGTGAGAATAAGAGCAGCATAATGTATATGGTCCATGTAATCAGTCTATGATGAGCTTTCAGCTGTGTGTGTGCAATCAGGGAGAGAACTGGAACTGGTGTGTGATGGGATTTGTAGTTCATATCAGTGGAAGATTTGTAGTCCGGGTGATAGTGCATGTTTTCCAGCAATCTGCAAGGCCTAGATCGCTGGTAATTGTGACAACAATATTTGTATACAACTCTGGATACAAATTCTGAGGGTTCAAAAAATCGAAATATTGAGAATATTGCCTTTAAAATTGTCGAAATAAATTGCTTAGCAATGCATTTTATTAACCAATATTAGGTTTTGGTATATTTACAATAGAAAACAGACAAAATATCTTGACAAAACATGATCTTTACTTAATATCAGACCCCCTAGTTTTTCACAATTTTGTTTTGTTTTGTGATTTTTGCGATAAAAATGACAAATTTTGCGGTGGTAATTCCCCGAGATTTTTGAACAATTTTGCAATTAAAAAATACAAATAAAATAATAATAAAATGAATTATATAAGTATATATATATATATATATATATATATTTTGCCATATTAGGTAGCCTATGTTTGGTGTGGAATTTGACACAATGACACAAATTTCGGTCACGTCCAGCACTTTTGCACATTTAAGTACTTATGGTGTGTAAGGTGTGTTAGTTAACATCAAAGTGTATTGTATCATAAGTACACTTAAGTGATCTTTTACATGATTTTTTATTCTGTTATGTTTTTAAAAATTTCTTTAATGATTTTTACATAAAGTACTTTATACTTTTAAGATTTGAAGTGCACCTTTAATACATTTTGACCATTAGAATTAAAAGGGGGCTGATGTGTATGCATACAGCCTTGCATTTTTATTTTATTTTCTAAGAATTGATATTATAAATAAATAACCTGTCAGGGAGATAAATGTGTCTAACCAACAGAAAACAAACTCCGATAACAGCGATTTCTGTTTTCCTTTTGAGACACAACCTGTCCCCTATAGCCCATGCTCCAGCTGACATTCTTTTGATTGTTCAATGCCGTTCAGATGCGGTTCATCATTTACTCTTACTCTTCTGAAAGCAAATTATGACAAATATTTTAGCATGATGTTGTATATTGGCTGTGAGCTTCATTGCATATATTATCTTAAAAGTCACCACAATTAGCTATGATTTAGATATGGATATGGACATCACCCTTTGCCGTGTTTAATATGTCACGATGTGATATATTAAGCACCACATGTTTGCATAACTGTGTGGGCACATGGAAGGAAAATGACTTGTATCCTATTTGTTTAAATGGGAACACATTCTTACGATAAAGAGAAAGGAACATCCATTTATGGACGTCAATCTTTGCCTGTATACACAAAGACAATATGACTCACGCTGTTCTCAATGTACCAAAGTCATGACTCTCTGTGGTTAACCACGCAACCACAATTCCCACCATCGTTTCAACACTAACGTCCAAGTCTTGGACAAACTGTCTAACAGGTGTCTGGAACAGACTGGGACCAGATGCTTTAGGCCATTTCCACTGGAGAGTGAAATCAGCGTGACGACTGATCAACAACACAAACATAAACACAACAATTTCTTGGTTTATGCCTGATTATAGTCTTTAGTAATGGTAGATGACATGTTTAACATGTCACGAATGAAAACAACACAGTGAGGGAAAGATGGACTAGCTAAACTCGGTCCTGGAGGGCCGGTGTCCTGCAGATTTGAGCTCCAACTTGCCTCTACACACCTGCAAGGATATTTCTAGAAAGCCTTGTAAGAGCTAGATTAGCTAGCCCAGGTGTTTGGTTGGAACCTAACTTGGCAAGACACCGGCCCTCTAGGACTGAGTTTGGGCACCCCTCATCTAATGAGTTGGGTTGACATGTTAGTTAACTTTGCAGTCAAAGGTTAAACTGATGAAAAAATATACAAATACAGAATTTAAAATATATATATGATGTGAAATTCAGTGTATTCAACATGCTATATACTGCTCACAATCTTGTTTTCATTTGTAATTAAATAAATTAATTAACTAAAAAAATAGGGGTGACTCGTGGTTATTCCGATGTGGGGCCCCTGACGAATAAATGGACTAATCTGATGGAAAATTAATGAATGGACTAATAAATTAATTAAATGTGAGGGAAGGTTTTGTATAAAAATGGGAGTTTCTATTTAAGCACGCGCTGAAAACAAACACACAGACGCAGGGGGAGAAAGACAGTGACTGTGTTAATATCGACATCAGTAATCCAATTATTTGCCAAATTCTTAATCTGTCGACTTTAACTGCAGTTTGGCACTTTCCCCTTTCATTCAGGAACATATCCTGCATGGCCCCCATGACAAACAAGAGGGGTGTTTTAAAGGGGTATTTGATACCGCGTGGCGTATGGGAGAAAAAAAGCCCTCCGTATTTCTCGGTAACTTAGATGCACTCGGTAGGTAGCGTCAGAAAGGTGTGTGTGTGTAGACTATCCCGTCACAAAATGCGGCGTTTTAATTTAATTGCGGTGTTTACATGTTTACACTCGGAGAGCAGCATTTACAGTGAATATTAAAGTCTATAATATTGTAGTGATGTTAACATACTGTAAACTCAGTAACAGTTCAAATCATTTTGACTAGGGTCTGTCTTTAAACACTGAAAGAGTACTGCTGACAATACGAACTAACTTTGCCATCTGAATAAACAAAGACTGATCGATCACTTACCAAATCTGTAGAGACAGGACAACCAACATGAACTGATGCGAAAAGCTCTCGGGTAACACATGTTCATCACAAACGCATTTCTGCTGCGCACGCGTGCACAGTAGTCCACGTGAGTCCAGCTGCGCTCTCATAGCGTGGAACTGAAAACAAAACTTTCCTTGCAGCACATACAGTAAACACAACACTGGTGACCTGTGTCTCCAAACAATTCTTGTTCTTCCACTTGTTTTGGCAACACAACATGGCGTGTCTCTGCCGTCTGAACGCTGTAACACGTACAAACACGTTCGAAGCTATCGTCCATATTTATGAAGTTACACAATAGAGCGTGCTGATTGGTTTGAACCAAGTCTTTCTCATGAATTAATGCCACACACTCAGAGACGTCATGATGTACTGGCCGGTACAGATGCCCACTCTCCACGCTGGAATATACGCATGGATCTCATCGGCTTCAAAAATTCTTTTCAAATCGGAAGAACGAATTTGCTCGAAATAACGCAACAACAAACAATTTTCACTCTTTAGCAAAATATATGTGTCCTAATAGTGTTTATAGCAGCGTGGGACACATATATGACTGTCAACAGCTCAAAAAAGGTGTTTTGGTGTTTCGTGACCCTTTAAGAAATGAAGGAAACATTTTAAAGAAACAAAAAAAAAAATGCTGTATTAAGAGCAAAATTTTTTTTTTTTTAAAAATGGAAAACACCAATATTTATTCATATTTGATTAATCAGGGATGTATTGTAATTGATTCTGAATATTTTCTGTACAAAGCTACTATATGTTGAATAATATATATTTTTATTTTTATTTTTTATGCTTTATATTTTAAAATGAACGTGTTTTTTTTAATAATTAAAATGATTTTAAAAAGCGATTAGAAGCAATAAGCACTTAATGCAATTTCAAGTCATTTTCCCAACCTTCATATTTACTTAAGACAAACAAAACAGAGCACTGGGCTCAGGGTAAATGCACAGAAACAGCAAACACAATGCAGCCAACAAACTAATCTGCAGCACAGAGCTTTACACATAAGAGATAATATGTAACTAAATCAGGCACAGGTGAACACAATCAGTGAACCCATCAGTATCTCCAGAAACAATATGCTTTCAGTGGGAACTAAGAATACAGTAACCAACAAAAAAGTGCACACTGAAAGTCCAAGAACAAAAGCAAAACATGTCAAATTCCGCCTTACATTACAGTACAACTTAGGTTAATGATTATGTGTCTTCTGCAATCAAAGTTCAAGTAAACATTCAAAACCAGCACTATAAAAATGTACAGTTGAAACTACTATCCTTAACCAGTGGTTAGATGCATAGTTTCTTGTTAGACATGATGAGGTAAAACATACATGTATATTGGAAGTACTGAAAGCAGCAAGTTACATTGTTGTCCAGAAAGCATATGTTAGATAGTTAGATAATTTAGGTGGGAATGTTAATACAACATTCGATCGGTACTACTGTATTTTGTGTACTCTATACTCTATATTCTGCTCTGGTCTGTTTTATGCATAACAGTCTCTTTGTCAAGTTTGCTTGTTCTAAATAAGTGCTGTCGCATGGAAAAGAAACATGTCGGACTACACACGATTAACCATGATAGTTATTCTGTTAGGACATTGTGTATCCTAGACACGGTGACAGTTGTCATCCACTATGACCCATTACAAGATAAAATGATTCATTATTTTGTCTCAATGCCTGTTGACATTTACAAATCACTACGTCAGATGGATTGTTCTAACAACATTAGGGTGTTTAGGGTGTTTGGATGTTGTTCCAAACCATTAGCCAATATGCTAAAGAAAACAAAAGATCTCCTCTGTGAGCACTGCAAAATTTGATAAGGCTTTGCAAGTTCACTGTAAATACGCTAGAGGCTGTTCTTAGATGACAGCCTCATGGGGACGAATTGAGACATCCTTTCTGCAATCAGATCCAGGTTTGAAGCTTTTGAAGCTTGGATGCTTTTTCACTTTTACCGTATGTTTTTCAGTGCAATATGTTTTCTTTTAGCATCTGCAATTCATTTACAGCTCCAAGGTAATGAAAATGGCATAAAAAAGTGATACCTCATATCTGATATCATCCCTGTTCCATGGAACGACCACAAAAGTTTTTCATTATAGTCCATTTTCGCCTATTAGACATGATCTTGTGGACTCATAAATGAATGCAACATCAGCAGAATTGGAGTGCGTGGCGTTTTGTTTGGTTATCTTGACACCTCTGTTCATTAGTGCTTGCTACTGAAAATGACTGTAAACATACAATATCACTTTTTTAAAATATTTACATTTTTAAAAAAGCTCTAGCTGATAGTAAAAATGCAACAGCTGTTCTGTTCAAAAGGTCTCTGAGTGATTGAAGAGCCTGAGATGGAATCTCGGTTTACAGACATAAAACAACAGCGAGGTGAAGTATAAACACACTCCTCCTCATTCCAAACCACTCCCATAGACATCATGAAGATGTGGATGATGGTGCAAGCTGATGTTTGATCATTTATGAAGTCTTCTGGCTTTAAATTGTAAAGTTGGAACAGTTTTTTTTTTGTGGGATATGTTTTGTAACTGAATAGGACTTTTAACTACTCAGCTGTCTGCTTGAACAGTGACCCAACTGCGTTTGGTCAAGAATCTCAGATCACTTTTAAGCTGTCTGAGCCCTGGCTTTTGCCCCCTGTTGAACTCTGATCTTAGCTGTGACCTCATCTCAGCGTGGGAACCTGATTAGAAATATGACAGAGGGCAGGAGCTACTGTTATGAGTCCTTTAAGTTTTGAGGTGAGATATAAACTCACATTTCTAAGAAAGAAAATTGGCCAAAAATAAACAGATTTCTCACAGTTCTTCTCTTGGGCATTTATTTCTCTAACACTGTATGCTTTCTCGCAATTCTGACCTCTAAGAATTTTCAGATTCTAGTTTCAATCCATTTCAATTCAAGTTTTGAATTGAAACCGATGCCCCGGTTTCCCCCATAGTCCTAAGACATGCACTATAGGTGAATTGAACAAACCAAATTGGCCATAGTGTATGTGTGTGAATGAGTGTGTATGGATGTTTCCCAGTACTGGGTTGCAGCTGGAAGGGCATCCACTGCATAAAACAAGTTGGCGGTTCATTCTGCTGTTTCGACCCCTGATGAATAAAGGGACTAAGCCGAAGGAGTCTGAATAAATGTATATGCTATTTTTAGATAATCGCATACATCTTATTTTGTGCGCCATTTCCTTTGTTGCTTTGTGACAAAATCTGACACTTCTTGGAACTACTGGGCAAGTGTTGTGAAACAGATTCAAAGTCATGTTATCCACAAAGCACTGTAGCTCATATGTATCAAAAACCACTGGGTCACAGCTCTGACAGGGTGTTATTTCTTCTTTTAGTAACATCAAAAACAAGAGGCTTCTAAAAATCTGAAATCGTTTTACAGTGAACCAGTTTGCCTCCCAACAGATGTACAACAAAACGGTCTGTTTCCCAGCTCTTATTTACTATTCAGACTGGCCAAAATGCTGTTCCTGAACAACACTATCATTATATGGCCACATGTACCACAAGCAAAATCCCCTCTGAAGTAACACTTGATCATTTCCCTCATAATGTATTTAATGCTACATTTATTTACGTTTTTTGTGACATTGCTCTGCTTTTTTCTGTCGTTCTGTCGTTCTCTCTTCTTTTAAAGTACTTGGAAAAATATTATTTCTGTCATGACAACACTTTGTCATGAAAGTGTTGTCATGAAAGATTTAGTATGAATATGTATATGGCAATACTGTATATATGTGTTTGATCTTGGTGGAGTAGATCTGCTATGCTGCTGCTGCTGCTTTGATTTTTAGTGCAGAGCTAGTACAGAATTTTCTCACTGCCAGTATTCTAGACATGGGACAATAACCGTTTTCAAGGTAAACCGCGATATGTAGAAGTCAAGGTTTTCATACCACCAAAATTTTCTGCAATACCGTTCCTGAGCTATGGGTGATATTTTTTATTTAAATTATTTTTTTTGTTTGTTTTTTCTGTGTAAATTGTAAAGAAATCTGTGTTTTTGAAACAAATGAAGACCGCAGAAGTCGAGGATTCACTTGAATTATTTAGCCTGACATGTTTACTGCCCCAAAATATTTTAAATGCTTCTCAAAATAAAAAATATTGTGTTCAAAGGGGAAAAAGGTTTTGTTTTACACCCAGACGTTTAAAAAGAATATATTTTAGAGCAGTAAACACAATACCGTCATACCGTGAAACCGTGATATTTTCTAAGGTTAATCTAAGGTTATCATACCGTCAGAATCTTATGAGAATATAACACACTGCTGCTGCAAACAAAACATACTCGAAACCCTCATAGCAGATCTACACACAGGTGGAGCTGGGGTGAAGGAGGACATTGGGATATGCGTTGCTGATTGCTAGTGCAAACACTGAGGTATTTAAATGTTTAGGTGGAAGCTCACTGGCTGCTCAGGCAACAGCAACCAATCACCTTTACCACGTAGTTAACGATAGGGTTGTAAGCACATTGCATAGTACCTACTGTATTAGACGGCGTGTACAGAGAGGTTTATGAATTTGTATTTAAATAATAAAACATTCTACAAGCAAGCGACAAATGTCTCTTTGTTTTAAAGAGTGTAAGTGATTTCCTTCGTTCTAACATCATGTTATCACACGTGTTGCTTAGGTCTTGTGGCTATAATTTTGAAACAGAGAGGATATCAATTCTAAAATTCACTTTCGCTTTAATGATGCTTCTGTGCATGATGCTTCTGTGTTTGATTGTTTAATTAAGTTGGAGACCCAAAGTGAGGTCAGAGCAAGCCTGATGGACTCAGTCGGAGGAGAGATCCATACCACCTGCCAATTAAAGGGTGTGTAATGCATGTGTATGTGTGTGTGTGCGTGTGTGTGTGTTGCTCACACAGGTCAGTGAGAGTTCAGTGGGACTGTCTGCTGTTTCTGATGGAGTGTGAGAAGCAGCTGTGCTGTAAAATCCAGAATACCAGCACACTTTATGAGTTTCTTCAGCTTTTCTCCATGATGCCCTGCTGATACACATATGGCCTTGTGTAACATAACGCATCACACTGTCTGATAGGAATTGACCACACAAACAAATTGTCTAGATCTGTGTATTGTGTTTATATGCACACATGGCATCTTGAGATACTGTTCATAGGGTCTAAACCAGTGTTGAGCAATGGCGTGCAGGATCCCTGCATTCTGTCATAACCTTAGATTAAATTTGTCAGAATTGTCGGCTCTAATAGCCTTGTGGTTAATACGGAAGTCCTAAGAGGCCATGCATTAAAATATTTTTTCTCTCTTGTTATGTCATGATCACGACTTAATTATCTCGTGATCTCGACATAACGACTTGTTTTCTCGTAATCTCGACATAACAAATAGTTGTTTTCTCGTGATAACGACATAATTTTCTCATGATCTCGACATAACAAAAAGTTGTTATGTCGTGATCACAACTTATTTATTTATTTATTTATTTATATATTTATTATTGTTATTATCTGTGTAACAAAAGAAGTGTAGATGTTGGCCATTCAAAATAAAGACATATTAGCTCTATATTAGCTCTATAAATTAATGAAATACGGTAGTTTACTGTAAAAATGAGAAATAACTTTTAAGGATTTTACCGTATTTTCAGCGGTGAAATACTGGCAACCACAGCTGCCTTTTTTAACCGTAAATTTTAAAGATTATTTTTTACAGTGTCATGTTATCAATTAATTTTTCTATTTCCCAATGACTTACAATAATTTACAGCACTTTTAAAAATATAGCATTCCAGCATTCGTTGTAGCAAATTATAGCATTCCTAGAAATGTCTTCAAATGCAACAAGACATTGTTCTCTCTTCCAGAAGCAATATATCCAGTGACTTTTCCTTTCAGATGACTACTTTTTGCAACGTGATATTTTGTCTTATCAGGGGTTCAGACAACCTGCCTCTTCTGAGACAGTGCGCCAGCATCTAGCCAGAGACAAAGACAGGAAGCTGGGGAAAAAAAGGGTGCAGAGACAACCCCTATGAGTGCACTCTGAGTAACCATGAACCATGAGAAAATATAAGAGGATCAGAGTCAGGCGAGGTACATTTGTTATTATGTGTGTGAGCGTGTGCATGAGTGTGTTGTGTCTGTGACTGATTGCATAGATCTTCCTTATTCTGCAAAAATAATAAGTCAGACGTCTGTGCCTGGTACCTAATATCCACATAACATAAGTGCATAATGAAACTGGCACACATACAAACACACACAAACACAGATAATCTTTGTTATGAATTTGGCAGGACTGGTCCGTGATGTGAAGAGCAGATATACAGTAGGAGTCCTACATCTCGCAGAAGCAGCTCACAAAAAACATTGAGCTTCTTGTCATACTATCCCAATTTTACTATTAACTTTCAGCCAGCAACTTGGTAAGCACTGAGCTTTTAGAGCAAAGAGTGAAAACAATATATCAAAAGCATTAAGTGTTATCATTAACATGCTATTTTATGAGACTGGACAAGCTCCACTGATAACGTTGAGCATCTGCATCTCTGCTTTACTGTGAAACGTACAAACTGAAAGATCGTCAGACTCATGGGGTTTCAGTCAAGTTAACCCAATTGAGTGTAAGGATGCTTTCAGACCTGTTTTGTTCCGAAACAGGGATTCAAATTGTTACATTGCTGCTCTGTTTTCATGGTGCGGTTCACTTTCACATATCAAAGTTTTTTAACGGACCAAAACAGCTAAACAAGTCACGTGCGAGTAAACTCTCCTTACATTGGTCAGAGTTTCACGGTTTATTTTGCAGAGTCCCGCTCAGCTGTCATGCGTCTTTTATGGCAATGAGCAAGACATTATAAAAAGCTGTGCTTTAATTTTGAATGGTGACACACACAGACATTGTCACCAAGTATAAATCAAAGGTAGGACTTTCTTATACAACCCATTTCCAGCCGCAACCCATCTCTGGGAAACATCCATACACTACGGACAATTTAGCTTACCCAATTCATCTATATCACATGTCTTTGGACTTGTGGGGGAAACCGGAGCATCCGGAGGAAACCCATGCAACCACGGGGAGAACATGCAAACTCCACACAGAAATGCCAACTGACCCAGCCGGGGCTCGAACCAGCGACCTTCTTGCTGTGAGGCGAACGTGCTACTCACTACGCCACCATGGCGCCCCCATTTGTCACATATAGCTAACAAATAATTTAGGAAGACTTCAAATAGTGCATTAGCATTTCTTTTTTGCTTTTGATGCTTTAGTTATGGAAGTGAACAGAATTACATTAATGTCTCCTTTAGTTTTTCACAAAGAACGTGAATCTTCATTGTCTTTGTGTGTACTTGCTGAAGGAGAGTAGCAACAACTTTCTAATTCACATATTGAGGGTCATAACGGCTGGTTTCTGTCATCTGACAGAGTGAATAAGTGCTGAGAAAAACAGCCAGTCAACGGAAACTAAGGACATTCCTTTGGCCCGCTCATGTGAGCAGCTGTGGGCCTGCACACAGGATATGTAACTTGTAAGTCCCAGTTCCAAGAAGAAGTTTCTGGAAATCTCTGTACTACACAGCTTCATCCAAAACAACTGGAGAACTCAGCAATGAAATTTCATACAATAGAGAATAGAAGGAAAAGGGATACAAAAAAGCAACCAAAAATGGTTCCATTGCTCTTGTAAAGAAATGTCAATGGTTAATTAACTTCACCCAGAGACATTATCAGTTTGCTTTCCCTAAAAAGTCTAAACACTGTCAGAGTGAGATGATATCAATCCTGAAAAACCCTTTACCTGTTTATGAATTTTTGACGATATTGAATCTTACCTTTCTTCGCATCCATTCTTCGCCCTGCACTCATTGTTATAATTGAAATATTGGAAGAAAATAGTTTCCAGATGTGTAATATCCGTTCAATTACCAATCAGAAAAAAAAGAAAACTAAAAAAACAGAGTAGATATGTGAACATAACAGACACTTAATTTAGATTTGGATGTTCCGGTCGTTGCTACGAGGGACACATTAGGCTATCGAAGAAGAAAAAAATCCATAAGAAACCTTTGAGGAATTACGGATGGATGAAAGTGGGAACGATGGAGATAGATAGACTGAGCGCTGGGGGAGCGGGATAGGAGAGGAAGCGGAGAGTGAACAGAACTGGGATATCTCAGGAAGAAACAAATTAGGAGAAACTGCCAAGCTAGGACCTGAACACTTACAGATTGTGGAAGAACTGTTCAAGTGCTTGCAGTTCATACATCCATTTATACACATGCTGTCAACGAATGTAAGAAAAATAGGTAACACGTTATTTCGATGGTCCATTTGAGTATTAGTAGACTGTCTACTTAATATCTGTTGATACTGACATTCAACAGACATTTAATTGACTATAAGTAACGTTGCAAGTACTTGTCAACTTACACTAAGGCCCAATCCCAATTCTGCCCCTTAGCCCTTCCCCTTACCCCTACCCCTCGTTTTGTGCGTTCATTTCAAGGGGTAGTGGTGTCCCAATTCTCTTTAGCTTGAAGGCATAGGGCTAAGGGCAAGGGGTATACACCCCTTCGAACGAAGATTTTTCAGGACCACACTTAAAACGGAGGGGTAAGAAAATTTCCCAGAATACACCTGCCACAGCGGCAGGATAGCTGAACCCGGAAGTAAGGAGATCCACAAATTAGTATTTTTTCTCACTATTACGAATTTTTACGACAAACAAACATATGTTTTAATATACTCATAACCGCGTTCGTGTTTTACCGTCATGCTATTTAAAAAAAAAACGTTAAAAAAAACCCCGCTAAATTTCGCGATCTATAATCCATAATCATAACTCCTATACAGCAGTCCCACAACATTGTGACACACGATGACACTCAAATACCCAGTCAGTAATGTCTAGTGGCTGGGAATGAGCTTTTTACTGTGTCTGCTATAATGTTAATGTTGTTTTCGTGTGTTTACATAGATAAATATGGCCACTGTGTAAACACACAGTATAGTTACGATCTTATTGCCACATTAGATTGTTATGATAACATAATATACGCCTTCAGTGATTTCCTGAAGATAATCACCAAAAAATAACACAACTGGAATAACTCCGCAGTCGTGATCGTCTGATCTCATATGAAGCAAGAGATTGCGATGACATATGATGACGTGTGCAGGTGTTAAAGTGCTGTCCCAATTCTTAGGGGTAAATTTTGAAGCCCTTCCCCTTAACCCTCGGTTCCCCTTAACCCTCGTAGAAGGGGTAGGGGTACAAAAATAGAATTGGGATTGGGCCTAACCCTTACATTAACCTCAATCTAACAGTCTACTTATAATCTAATGAGAATTAGTTGCAAAGTAACTTAAATTTAACGAAAGGATCCTCAATATAAAGTGTGACTGAAAAATATGACACTTTTAATAAAGGTTGGTGATTTTGCTCAAGTAAAAAAATTGCATACGATGAATGCATCGCAAGCATCTGGAATGTTTACTGATGTATTATTAAAAAAGAGTATGCGTGCTGTTTGCAGTAAGGTGTATGCTACTATTTGAACACAGCTCTGGTCTTAGCCAGACAGAACACTGAGCAGGTGCCAAGTGCTGTGAGTCATTATATCATTATATTAGTCAGACTGTGAGAAAAGAACTGTAGGGGTCTTATGAAAAATACCACACATGCACAAAAAAATATCTTAGTGTTTTTACTGCCTTTAGCCAATAACAGATGATAAAACATAAAAAAGTGCTTCTCTGCTAGTGTGTTTTGCTACTGTAGGTGGTTGCTTCTTTTGTTGGCAGTAACATGTCTCCCTGACATGGCTTGGTTTCCTCTATCAGTCTAAGCTAGTTAGTTAGTTTTGTTTAGTCTGTTTTAGGCAAACATAAATAATCCAATCACTTAAAGGCACAATATGTGCTTTCTTATATATTAAAACATCCAAAATCTACTACAACAACAACATAATCGTGCTGACTTATGAACTTATCCCAAATGTTTCGAAGAATGTTAAAATCCAGAGAAACGTAAAACTTTATCTATTGACACTTTAAACTTTATCTATTGAAACTTGATCTATAGACCATGTCATGTGTCGTTACGCTAATGGCCTCATACACCATACCTGTCAACATTCGGATAAGGGACCTGTAATGAAAATGAAAGGGAATCCCGCCGTTTTTATGTTTATTTCAGAGTGTTTCTCGTCTAAATAAAACGAAAGCACAGACAGATTCCAACAGCTTTAAGAGCAAGTGCGGCCCCTGGCGGTTCGGCGGTATGGGTTGCGTATAGGGAGGATCGGCTCTTTAATGTTTATTGACACCTTTTACAGTCTATGATTGACACCCGTCGGAGAACGACTGAAAATACGGGAGAAATACGGGAAAATACATTTACGGGATGATAGCGGGATAGAACTGTAAAATACGGGAGAATCCCGGGAAAAACGGGAGGGTTGACAGGTATGTCATACACACTCAATTACTGGTTTGATTTTACATGAATGATTTTATGACCTAAAATCAAAACCTCAATTAATTGAACACTTTACCTTGATTGCGATTATTAACGAGTATTTTACATTCAGTGTAACTATTTATTTACTTTTTTCCCTCTCCATCATAGTTCATTATGTTATCAATTGTACTGTAAATATACTAAACAATTAAAGTCTTTTCATTCTGCTGTGCCGATCCTCTTACTAATTAGGGAATAAGTCGAAGGAAAGTGTGTTGAAGTAAATTGATGCTCGCCATGATATAGAAATTATAAAAACAAATAAATAAAAAAACTGTAGCTACTTATAATCTGTCAAGCATCTGAATATTAATGACATTGCCTTCGTTCACTCTGACTGATCTGCTGAAAATGATTGCGATGAACGTGAAATAAATGAAAAATGGGAATGGTACTGACATGAGTGCAAGCTTCTGCATCATATTTTACACAGAGGATGCCCTTCCAGCTGTGACCAAGTACTGGGAAACATCCATACGCACTCATTCACACACATTCACTATGGCCAAATTAGTTTATTCAGTTCACCTATAGCGCATGGCTTTGGACTCTGGGGCAAAGCGGAGCACCTGGAGGAAACCCACATGAACACGGGGAGAACATGCAAACTCCACACAGAAATGCCAACTGACCCAAGACAGAATACAATTTAGACTTACATACGAGAGACTCACGTTCTCTTTATTTGTCAGGTTGCCAATAAACAATGAACTCACTGCACTGTCAATGATCTCTCTAGGGCTCATTTTGTCCATAGGTGACAGTAACCGACATGGGGAAATTGCGTCGGTTATAGGTTATGAATTTCTTTTTTGAATTATCTATGCGTTTATATGTTGTATTTTATGTGTGTTTTATTAGACTCCACAGAGTGACAGAGTATTTGTTCAGCAGCCTCATTTCGACAGCTTTCAGCTTTACCAAAGACTATAGAATAAACAAGACATGTCACTCATATAGTTTTAAATGGGGAAAAGTGTAACAGTCAATATGACCAATGAAGCCCCGCCTACTAGTACAGGAGCCAATCATCGATCACTATAGACTGATGTTCTTTATTTGTTGTGAATGCACTCTCTATGCCAGTGGTTCTCAAACTGTGGTACGTGTACCACTAGTGGCACGCAGGCTTCCTTCTAGTGGTACGCGGAGGAATTGCTGAACAATTAAGGTAAAAATAATGAACACTTTTAACCCTTTAACATGTACAATAACACCGATATGATCAGTAAATAGATTTTAATAGGCTAAACCTTTTATTTTCATTAAATTTTTGAATGTTTGTGCATTCTGTCGTCTGAAGCTAATTTTCTTCCCCTAATTGTAACAGTTGTTGGGGACGTATCCCGTATTTTTAAACTCCAGTGTTGACAGGTCTAGTTTAATCACTTGCAGTAAGCAGATCTAATTTCTAATTTAAATATGCAAATCCAATTCATATATTTAAATTACAAGTTAATGTTTTCAAATATATGATTTTCAATGTATACAAATGAGGCGTATATAAATGCAACATGCATTTCAAAATTCATCAAAAAATTGCTTATATATCAATACAATGACATATGACCTATATTTATGATGTCCAAGGAACTTTCCAGGTTGAATAGGCTACTTTATGATAATACTTTACATTTAAGTACAGTAGTTTTTCTAAGTACAGGGCCATTTTTAATTAACTTTTAAAAGCACATTTTAGTTTAAATGTTGACATTTTATTTATTTTTTTACCTGTAAGCACAGTACAGTGTTAATGTTCAAACTATTTATAATGTGTAAAGTGGCTGACAATAATAAATATTCATAATAATATGAATTAGCTTGCTTTGTTTTTCAACTGTGCAGTGCTGTAGCTGCTTAATTAGGCCTACAATGCTACTGTATTTCAATATTGATCATTATGGTGGTACTTGGAGAGACATTTTTTTTCCTAGGTGGTACTTGGTGAAAAAAGTTTGAGAACCTCTGCTCTATGCTGTTATTAATCAATATTCATAAATACACATTTTATCAGTGTTTTCCTAACATACCAAAGAAATAAATCAATGTATGGGTTTGTTTTTTGGGGTTGTTTTTCCAACGTGCCTGAGCTGAAATATTTTCATTGGTGTTTTACACGTCTGGTTTAGATACGCTAAGCAGAAACAACTCTTGATGCTTCACATATGCGCTTTGCCACATGTGTTCCACTTCTGTGGTTTCACAATGCTGATTTAGAAGGCGGGACATTAATAAGATTAAGATTGTTAAGGGGAGACGTGACGCACGTTTCTCTGAAGACAAGCAGCACAAGGGAGAAAGAGACAAAGAAATCATGAATGAAGAGTAGAGCAGCAAGAAGACTATAAAAGGAAATGAGAGAGAACAGCACTGGGCATTCAGGGTATTCAGCATTGTGAAGTCTCCACATGCCTTTGTCTAAACTCTGTGGGTACAAAGAATGAGTGGACGTCTTCAGGTCTAATATACAGCGCATTAAAGATGAGGAGTTTGTGACAAAGATCAAATCTGGGTTTGCTTGTGTAACTTTGTTGAGTCTATGTTTTGCACATTACTGTGTTTTTGACACTGGTAAGGAGAAACATGCTGACATTTGTACAAATATCTTACCTAATAAAGGGATGTCTGTGTCTATGACATATTAAAAAACTATTCAATCGGCCATCGTTTGAGACAGTACTAACAAAATTAGAATTATGAACTTTTTTAACCCTCACACAAATCTGAGCATGCTGTAATATTTCTGTGGATGACCGGATGACCATTTAGAAAGTATCTTCATTTAGTACTGTGCAATATCCCCATTGTGACCCAGGCTGTCATGCTGTCATTCATATATAAAAACTATTTGCACAGTGGATGACAATCTACACCGCAACCTAAAATCTGTGCTGGTACCAAAAACACTAAAACCATTGTGCTACCCACTTAAACTACTTGTATCCTTGTATTGATTATTGAACCACTCATTCACAGAACTATTTATGCAAATGATTTGTTCCAAATGGCTGATTTATTTAGAAATGAACCAAGTGACTGCTTACGAAACAGAATCAGGAAAGAGTCATTTAGGAAGGAAAGGCTGCAGTGTTGCTCTGTAATGCGCACAAGTGTTAGTTTGAGCACTTAGGTTGATATTTCATTCATTCATTTATTCATTTTTTTTTCCGGCTTAGTCCCTTTATTAATCCAGGGTCGCCACAGTGGAATGAGCCGCCAACTTATCCAGCATTTGTTTTTTTGCAGCGGATGCCCTTCCAGCCGCAACCCATCTCTGGGAAAAATCCATACACACTCATTCACACACATACACTACGGACAATTTAGCCAACCCAATTCACCTATACCACGTCTTTGGACTGTGGGGGAAACCGGAGCACCCGGAGGAAACCAACGCAACCACGGGGAGAACATGCAAACACCACACAGAAATGTCAACTGACCAAGCCGGGGCTCGAACCAGCGACCTTCTTGCTGTGAGGCGAACGTGCTACTCACTACGCCACCGTGGCGCCACTGCTCTTTACTTAATATTCTTAATTATTTATTGCCATAAAAGATAAATCTCTATTTTTAACTCTTGCTATTGCCAAAAATATGTGCATTTGGTTGTTCAGGGTAACACATTACAATACTTTTAATTAGCAGTGCATTATTTCTGAAGAACCATGTTGAACAAACAAATGACTACAAAAAACAAAAAACAAAAAAAACAGCACATATTAAATTTAAAATACAGAACATAAGTATATATTATATTATATTATATTATATTATATTATATTATATTATATTA
>CAIGQQ010009359.1:839432-861938 GCA_903798035.1 Danio albolineatus
TAAAATAAAATAAAATAAAATAAAATAAAATAAAATAAAATAAAATAAAATAAAGTTGCCAAAATGCATACCACAGCTAGATCTAAAGTTGAAGAAGCTTTTACAGGCAGCTGAACTTGCTGCGTTTGCTGCTGGTGAGGGGCAGCATGTGCATCAGGAAAAGATAGATGTTCTCATGTTGAAACCATCCCCAGACTGTAAGAAGAGTTGGCACACTTATCATAACACACGTGGACACTGCTGTCTAACGGAAAAACACAACTATTCCATCTAATATTAATCTGCGTAAACAATAATAACAATGTGTATGGAGATAATCAGGTGAATAACCTATGATGAGAGCTATAAATGACAATATATGTGTTTCAATAAACAAATAATATGTTGACTTTTAAGATTTTAAAGATTTATTAAAAACAGAATTACAAGATCAACATCTGTTCCTCTGGTTATGCATCCAGGACCACTCCTTACATTTAACTCCATACCTACAAGCTCTCATTCATCGGTTGCCTCTTTTACAAGCACTGGCCACATCTCAAAATCCAATCATAAACCACTACATGATACCAAATACCCTCCATTTTTGTTCTTTCTTGATTGAACTTGCGCTCTGTTTATTTATTGATTTTACCTGATCACAAATGGACAACGCTAAAAAGCAGGTTTGTTGTCTGAAATGTTTTGAGCCTATCAACTTTTGACAACTTCCAACGATAGAATAAATGCATCTGACTGGACTGCTTTGGTAGTGCAAACATTCATGTGTTCAAACAGCCATTAAAGTTTGCTATCTCAGTGCCAGCTTATCAAAACTCCCAGCATTATGTGTAGTTGCAGTTATTCAAGCAGAAATGAAAGCTCCTGTTCTCTGAACTATGCTCCTTTGACTCTTTGGATTTTAATTTGTGAGCTGATTTAACAACATTAGATTTCACATAATTATAAAAAGCAAATACACTCAAAGAAAGCAATAAAATGGTTGAAAGTGGACAAAAAGATTAATGGAAAGCAGAAAGTATTTCAAATATTATTAAATGCTGTATATTGGATTTTTCAACACATTTTTAAATAACATAACAGTAATTTCTAATAACTGATTTATTTTGTCTTTGCCATAATGAGAGTACATATTAAATTAGTACAATTACTACTAATAAATTAGTAGTAATAGTACAATTTAAAGGCTTAACTAGATTAATTAGGTTACTATGTAAGTTAAGTTAATTTGGCAAGTGATTGGAAAACAGTAGTTTGTTCTGTAGTCAGGACAAATAATATTGACCTTATAAATAATGTTACAAATTTGTGAAATTTGTATTTCATCAAAACTTTATATACAGTGGGGGAAATAAGTTTTCAACATGTCACCATTTTTCTCAGAAAACAAAATTCTAAAGGTGCAGTTGACTAGAAATCTTCACTAGATGATGATAACAACTACATAAATCCATACATGCAAAGAAAACAAATCTAATTAGTTTTCATGTATAATATACAGGAAAAATTAATTGAAAACATAAAAAAGGAGGTGTAGGAAGGCAGTGAAAGCCCAGACAGCAGCTGGAATCTCTCAACATTTATTCAGCAACCCTCTGTCCTTTTTCATTGTACATTAATATTCACTGCTTCAGTGCAGCATCTACATTAGCGGGATGATGAAGATGAAACCAGGGTGAACATTTCAGCAAGACAATGATCCAAAACACAGACAAGGAAACTCTCAAATGCTTTCAGAGAAAGAAAATCAAGCTGTAGAATGGCTCAGCTAATCAGCTGACTTCAATAGAAAGTACAATAAAGATCAGTTTGGATAGTCGAGATCCACAGAACCATCAAGATATTTACACTCAGTTGAAGTCTGTGAAAAATTCACACCTAAGCAATTTACGTGACTTCATTTTCCACATAAGAGTCCTCTTTAAGCAGTCATCACCAAAAAAACAAAAAACTTTTATATAAAGTATTAAATATGTTTCAGTAGTTCAGAACATTCTCCTTGTGTCATTTCATAGTTATTACACACAACAATTGACACATAACATTCATATTTTTTCGTTTTGTTATATTTTTATGTTTGTATTGTTTGGGTTCAATCTGATCAAATCTAATTCAATTCCACATCAACAACTCCCTTTAGAAATATTATTCCCAGGATAAAACATGATGTGTTGTTGAGATCGTCATGAACATTTACAATGTGACCTTTTTTTATGGAAATACTAGAAGCTTGAATCCAGTTAATGAACATTTCACCCTACAGCACCATTATTCATCTCAATGTTTTTAAATGAACTCCGGTTAAAAGGGGCACCAAAAAATAAAATAAAAAATAAGCAGACGTGCAATTTATACTGTATATCTAATATCTTTTGCTTTTACACAGACATTTATTTTACTATTAAGTGCCAGTTTGTGAGTAATAAATCACAGCCACTCACAGACTCCGAACATATTTTCTTCATTAACCTCAAGCCATTCACTGTGGGACACACCAGTTGGTTATTTTACCACTAACAAACCATACCTAATTGATGTGGGACTTTACCACTGTCAAACAGCCACATTTAAGCCTTACGACTATGGGAGGAGATAAATGTGGCTTTAAAATAAAGCATATTTTTAATTAAAGTAACATGCCCACTTGTGAACTGCACATGAGGAACTTGTAATACAAACAAGGACACTCCCACCCATCTAAAGGGGTTTGGTTAAGTTTCTTGCACCATGAATGAGGCACAAATCACAAGTCAATCTTCCCCAATTTATACAGTAAAATTAAATGCACTTACTGCGTTGACCTCTGTCGTGAGGATAAGGACAACAAGACACAACAGAAAACACCTGCAATATGAGGAAAATGTGCGTTAATATGTGTGCAAATATGTGTGTTCTAACAGAAAGTAACAGTGGGATTTACCTTAATGTGTTCCAGTGCTGCAGATGATTCTCACCCTCCATGCGATCCTAAAAACAGATGAAATATCTCCTTCAGCCCAAATGCCAGTGTCCTATTACTGCATACTCAATGATCTGCAGGTTACAAATTGGAGTTAGTTCTAGCTGCCTAAAGCCCACATGGGCAACATGCTGTATTAAGCAACGTATCTATGTAGATGTCATACTCCTAGCTGAAACATCCAGCTTGTTTTTAAACATGGTAACTAGATAGTCCAACCTGCCATTAGCTTAAAATACGGTCATGATCCAAGAGTAGACATATTTTATTCTCAAACTGATTGCGTACATCATAACCAGTTTAAGCAAACAAAAACAAGCTAGCATGTTACACTAACGTGACACACTCTGCTAATGACTTCAAACAGACAATTTGGTTATTATTTGATCGCGTTTAATAACAATACCAGACGTTTAAGCGCGATGTTTTATCGTTATTTCTTGCTGTGAAGTGACGGGTTGAGTTTACCTCAGATCTCGCACTCTCCAATAGCACGCGCTCCGCGTTCACGCCTCAGGAAAGTTGGCTGTCGCACCTAAAATCCACCTTGCAAAAACTTTTTAAAGAGGAAATACAGATCTCCGAGACTTAAACTTCTCCTAACAATGTTGAAATGCGAGTGATAGTTGTTCTAAACAGGGTTGTGTCGGTGCGTATTGATGGGTGGTCGCGGTTCTGACAGGGGGTGTGGTGGGCTCTTCTACAAGACTTTACTTTCAACAACAGCCACATAACGTTAAGGGCAAAGATGCAGACAAACGTATAGTTCAGGCTCGGGAAGAAGGAAGGCGAGAACTGCTTGAAACGGAGAAGAATCCGTCATCAGCGTGTCCTTTTTGGACATTATTCATTGGTGTGAAGATGCGGCTTCCATGTGTCACTGTTTTTCTCCTCGCAGTCTTCTTGAGCATAGACGAGAGTACAGCTAAGGTAAGTGCAACGGAAAAACTAAGTTATGATCAACTATATATTGGTTTTATGTCTCAGTTTCTGACATAAAAGTTCCGTTATACGCTCTAGAGGCTCAAGTCGCGCGCACAGATAAGTGCGTATAACTTGCGCGCGACTTGCTTGCGCTCGAGTTCCACTTCAGTTTTCATGCGAGAATGTTGCTAAAAAGTTGTTACCAAATGTTACCAATTCCTTCCTAAAACGTAATTATTTGTACAAAGCAAACCTATTGATATCAATACGTCTTAAAGCTGTCTGCAACTGAAACGAATTCTGTGCTCCAAATGTATGCTTTTAATCTACAACACATGGAATATTCGTTTTGTTTATTATGTAAATTAACTTATAGACTCGAATTTGACGGGATTGTGTGTTGCTCTCACTTATGATGCTCACTTAAATTTAGGTAAATTGTGCATTTCTGCTGTAGCTTTTCTCTTAGTTTACATGTGCCACTCCTCTTTGGTCTCATCTGGGGGGTTGTATTACTCCTTCACTTCCACCCCCACCCTCTAAGTTGAATTTCAAAGTACTTTATTTGCTTGACTGAAATAAAATGATGATAAAACAAATAGCATAAGGCACTGGAAAAAATAGTTCCAGTAAAGTTATAAAAATTAAATTAAAATAATGAAAAAATAATCAGCACCATGCAGCAATGAAACAAACATCTAACAGAACACTAACACATGCATGGGATCTGTTTCTGATGATTATGAAAGGCATAAAATGAGGATTTCAAACTGTTTCCCTCTTGTATGAACAACTGTTTGTGTCATAGCACATGTAAAGGCCACTAATTCGTACCACATTTGTGTTAAAGCTTACTTCAAAATCATTAGGTTCAATATAGTGTGAATTGGGGAAAATTAGGAATGAATATTAGGAAAAAAACGACATTGCGATATATTTTGTTTATCTGCGATATATACTGTGATATACATTATAGTTAATACTGTAATATAATGTCTCAATTAATAACTAAAATTCATTGCCATTTGGAACCAGTTCATCATTTTAGATTGATTGGGATTACTTTGTAATAGGGATTGATCTGCATAAAATATAATAAACAAATTAAATGCATAGGTGAATAAATCTAAACAAACATGCAAATAAAATAAACAATGATTTCTGTGAAATCTAACAGTATTAAGGTATATAAATTCAATAATCAAATGTACAATAACACTGTGTAGTCTTCATTGTAAAATAATTTAATACAATTAATTGGTGTTGTAGCTTCAAACTTTATAACTTCACTTGAAATCTTGCAGTCTTAAAAACACATCCAAGTGAAAATCTTTTAGGGTTAAATTTTTGCGATCACCCCACAAATTGCATGTCAAAACATGAGTACATTTGCAAATCGTGATATTGATGCTAAAACTATTGTGGAGGTTTAATATGAATAATTATAGTACGTACAGTATAATGAACTGGCAATCGTCATGCTATTACTGTCATGTGACCAACGGCATCAGTTCCATTGCTTTGCTTCCATTCACAAATCCTCTCCTAGTAAAGTAACCATCGTTTGTGCACTTAATAAGTCATCCAGGTTCTTTTCACCAACTGTTTTATGAATACTAAGTTATTCATTCATTCATTTTCTTTTCGGCTTAGTCCCTTTATTAATCCTGGGTCACCACAGCGGAATGAACCGCCAACTTATCCAGCATTTGTTTTACGCAGCGGATGCCCTTCCAGCCACAACCCATCTCTGGGAAACACATCCATACATTCTCATTCACACACATACACTACGGACAATTTAGCTTACCCAATTCACCTGTACCGCATGTCTTTGGACTGTGGGGGAAACCGGAGCACCCGGAGGAAACCCACGCAACCACGGGGAGAACATGCAAACTCCACACAGAAATGCCAACTGGCCCAGCCGGATCGAACCGGATCGAACCAGCGGCCTTCTTGTTGTGAGGCGAACATGCTAACCACTAGGCCACCGTGGCGCCCCAATACTAAGTTAAATATTTTATTTTAGCTTGCATGATGTTTTTTCGCAGAGCATGTCTGCCTTTGTAAGCCAGGTCTACCTTTTTCTGTGGCTAGACTGTGGGAAAAGAGCAGACAACCTTGGCTTCTCGTTCAGCGTGTTGTACGCTTGCGTGCACATTGCTATGGTTAACACAAAACTTGTGTAAACGTGTTCAAAAACATCTGGACTTTGTTTTCCATTTGTTAAATTGAAGAAAACAGGATAACTGAATGGGTCTCACTACATTATTTACTCAAACCAAGAATAAAATTTGATGTTTTCTTCTGCACGTAGTTGCATGAAGTCATAGATGCAGTAATTTGAGAGCACTTTACTGGTTGTGTGTTTTTATTGGGTGGAGATGCTGTGGGTGGGGTTTCAATTTAGAAGCACGTGCAGAGCAAGGACTCGGGAAGTGACAGGTGTTTGGGTGATCAAAAATCTAAGGGAATGATTAATTGTGGTAATGATTGATTCACAAAAGTGTTACATTTGGCAATTTGGTGGAATTTGTGAATGCATGCGGGCTTCTCAACCGAATAAATAAACTCCTCTCCATGCTGCAGATATCTGCAGGAGTATATCTGTCTGAAGAGTATTTACTAGTTTCAAAATACAGTAAAGCCAACAAATACCCCAGAATACCAGAATTCATTTTGATAATGAATTATCAAACTGCGAGCAATCTATCTATTTTTTTAATTTCTATTTTTATATGTATATATCTATCTTTTTGTGAATATCTATAGATTATCATCATCTTTTCTACATGATTTACAGAGGACACACACTAAAAAGTCATTCAGTGTAATAGTGTGTGTGTATTTATTTGTTAACCTATTTATTAAAATACTCTTTTTATGGATTACAAAATGCTGATTAACTGTTATTTTAAATGATTAAACTTTGCCAATGTCCTTCAAACCACTAGTTTTAACCATAGTACCCATTTTTTTTTTTTAATCATTAAAGATATAAAATGGTGTAATCACTGATCTACATTCATGTTAGAATAAGTATGTAATATTTTTGCAGATAGATAGATGATCTGGATAAAATATGATACGATGAATATGATAATCTTGGAAAAAAATATCACGGTTTCATGATATGACGGTATTGTGATTACTGCTCTAAAATATATTCTTTTGAAATGTCTGGCTAAAAAACAAACCTTTTTTTTCCCCTTTTAGAAACATTTAAAGTATTTTGGAGCAGTAGACATGTCAGGCTAAATAATTGATATTATAACATTATTTCAATAACACAGATTTTGTGTACAAATTAAAACAGCATCTTTGAATATCTTTTCTGCTGGAGATACTGTTTTCCTTAAAAACAAACAAAAAAAGAAATAAACAAAAAAAAAATCATACTTTAGAACTGTATAGCAGAAATTTTTGGCGCTTTTAATACCATGACTTTTCCAAACCGTGGTATACCTTGAAAACGGTTATTGTCCCATGCCTAATAGATAGATAGATAGATAGATAGATAGATAGATAGATAGATAGATACATACATACATACATACATACATACATACATACATACATACATACATACATACATACATACATAGATATTAAAAGACAAAATATTTTGCCTGTTTTGAAATTTTGACATTTGACAAGGAGGCGTTCACTTAGTTGTATTTATTACTTATTATTATATTATTTGTAATATTGTTATTTGATATTCATGAACGTGCGGTGGATGCCTCATGTTTGACCCCCACAAGATTTTTTTTCTGAAAGTGTGCATCCATAATCTCTTGTCACTTTCCAGTAAAACCATTCACAGCTGGCCCTCTGTCACCTCAGCGTTGTTTGGTAATTGATGCCATTTGCGAGTGGTATAAAAGTCAGGTTTGTGAACACTGTTATAACAACTATAATAACAAGAACCCGCGAACAACAAGTTAACACTGTTTTGTCTGTGACAAACACCAAAAGGTGTACCCATTTGTTGTTGTTGCCTTGCTTTGGAGGAACGTTAATAGAAAAAAATCTGGGAATTCTATTGAATCAAGTTAGTTATTTTGGTCCCACTTTATATTAAGTGGCCTTAACTACTATGTACTTACATAGTACTTAATAACTAGTTACATTGTACTTATTGTGTAAATACATGTTTATACACTTATGCTTGATTAAATATCTGCATGTAATTACATCTGTAACTAATTTCTGTAATTACATCTTTAATTACACTGTTGACCATTCCTTACACCTCAACCCACTCTTAAACCTACCCATACCACCAAACCATCTCTAACCACACCCATATCCCACCTCAAGAGCACCAGAAGTGTTCTGAAATACATTATGAACACAGTAAGTACATTGTAATTATATCTCTATGTAAGTACATAGTAGTTAAGGCCACTTAATATAAAATGGGACTGTTATTTTTGGTTAAAATGTAAGGAATTAGTTAACTGCCAATCTCTCATGAATAAAAACCCTATTCAAAAGAACAAACTATTAGAAATGTGAACGTGATTCTGAGCTCAATCAGTGTACGTGAATTGTTCTGTAAAATAGATGGAAAAGAACTTGTGTGTATTGCAGAATCCACCCAAAATCCTTGTGACATTGGTGGTGTGTGAGTGTGGTTCACCATAAATCATGTGTTTGTTTTTCCTCTTGGGAGTCTAAATATTTGGTAAAATGAAATGTTCATGAGGGCTAAAGATGTGCTTTCGGAACGTTCACTCTTTGAGCAGTTTCAACAGGCTGATTCTTGCAAAAAAACAAGGAGTGAAGAATATTTCTAACAAATTAATTTGATTATTCATTGCATGTCCTAAAAAGAAGTGACCACCTGGATTTAACTAAACAAACTGATTAGTTTTCGTAATTGATGCAAAAACACTTCAAGGATAATTATGTTTCAGCTGAAATCATATTTTTTACCTAACTTATGCACAGAGTAGCTTTTAGTTTCTTAATTCTTGTTGGCATGCATCAGATAGTGATATTTTTTAAGGCGATTGCTGAAACAAATTGGATTAAGCTGTCCAATGTATTATTAAAAACTGAAAGAATAAAGGGCAACCATCGTCTTTAAGGAAGAAACGTGGTAAAAAAAAAGAAAAAAATTATTTGATCATGTAAATGTCTGGCTTTAAAAAAACCAAAAAAACATCAGTAGTACTCAGGTTGTGTTTAATTGTCGAAATAAGAGCATTTCCTCATGCAAAATGTGAAAGTATCTCAGGGGATTGGAACTGAACAGATCTGTAGCCTTAAAAAAACACTTATCAATATGCCAACTGCACTGTAAAAAGTCCAACTTACAAATTGTTAACTCAGTTTAAAACTGTATGTTAGGTGTACGTATTCTTGAGCTCAGAGTTGAATTTACTCATAAAAATGATTCAACTGCATGTTTTGAACTGTCTGTTCAATTAAAGTAAAAAATTCAGTTGAGGAGACTTAAAATTTTGATTTCTCCATATCTTCCAAAATAAAAAGTTGAGTTAACTTAAAATTTTAAAGCAACCGGCTGCAAAGAAATTTTGAGTTTATTAAGCTTCATTGTTTGCCAAATTATTATAATTATAAGTATTTTAAGTATAATTTACTTAAACCAGCCTTTTCTGTCAACTTAAAAAAATTAATTTGGCACAAATTCAACCACTGAAGCTTTATAAACTTAAAATTTATTTGCAGCCGCTTGCTTTAAAATTCTAAGTTAATTCAACATAAACTTCTGTTTGTTAGGGAGCATAAAAATTGGACTCTAGAGCAATGGAAGAAGGTCATGTGGTCTGACGAATTCAGAGGAATAGATGCACTAGGGTAAAACGAGAGGCAGATGAAGTGATGCACCCATCATGCCTTGAGCCTACCAAACAAACCTGTAATCTGGAGATACTGTTGTCAGTCAGGTTCAGCAATGTTATGTGCCCATATAATGATATTTTCACCTTTAGATTTTTTCTTCCCAATGGTACGGGCATATTCCAAGATGACAATGCCAGAATTCATCAGTCTTAGATTGTGAAAGAGTGGTTAGAGCGTGAGACATAATCTTTACACATGGACTGGCCACCAGAGAGTCCAGACCTTAACCTTATTGAGAATCTTTGGCATGTGCGTGAAAAGCACTGACTTTGCACAGTGATCCAACTCTTCCATCATCAATACAAGATATTTGCTTAGAATTAACGCAACTCTAGATAAAAATAGTTATGAAATTTTAAGCAGATTGAAACAATGCCACAGTGAATAATCAAAGCTAAAGGCAGTCCAATGAAATGTTAGAAGGGCTTTTCATTTTGGACAGGCAGTTTATTTTCCATGTGTGTTTCAGCAAAACAGACATACCCTTCATTACTTGTTTATTTGTTAGGGAAAAAATGATTTATTTATACATTAATGTAAGACTGGTGAGTCTCAGTTGAATACCACAGTATGTTTTTAGAAGCTTGTTTATCAGTTGTGATTCTCATGGTCTCACGTGTCTCCAGTTCATATCAGATTAGTGGGACTGCCCCAAGCACTCTTCCTGTAGTTAACTCATTTCATTAAAGCGAGCACAGATTAGATTCCCCCTCTTGAGCGCAGTGCAGAAAACAGTCAGAGTAAATGAAGGTGAACTCTGTAAACCTAACCGATAAGTGCAATACCTCCAAAACTACAGTGCGTGAAAGACACACCCTGAAAAAATAATTGGAGGACCAGTTTGCACCTACTCACATCGTCTTGATCAGTAAGACTGCAATCCAGTTCAGTATTTCAATAAATTAACCCTCGTGCTTGTGTTGAAACCCTGAAAACCGTTTGGTTTGCATGGTCAAAAACATCTGGATTTTTGTAAAAAATATTTGTAAATTGCTTGTAATGCTATATTATCACCATATACTATATTCAATTTTGGCATCTTCCAATTCTTCCAATTAAAAATGGTTTTAGATTTCTATTTGTAACTGATTATAGGCATCACTGATTCAATTTGATTATAACTATGTCAGTTATAATTGACAACGGTGTTATAATGTCAATTTGATGTCGATTTAACATCAAGGTGGTTTACATACATTAGGCAGGGCTTAACATTAACAGTAACACTTTGTTTTGATGGTCCATTTGAGTATTAGTAGACTGTCTGCTTAATATCTGTTGATACAAACATTCAACAGATATCTAACTGACTATAAGAAACTTTGCAAGCACATGTCAACACTAACCCTAACCCCAACGTAACAGTCTACTTATAATCCAATGAGAATTAGTTGAAATGTAACTTATATTCAACAAACGGACCATCAAAATAAAGTATGACCACATTAACGCCCCATTCACACGAGGCTTCAGCGTCAATGCTCGACAGAGGGCGTGTCTGAAGTTGGGGCTGACGCGACCGTCATAGCAGCGTCAGCCAGTGAAATTAGTCAACAATCGTCTACTGTCGGGGCTGGTGTATTTGCATACAGCGATCTGATTGGCTGACACTTCCGTTGGCGCTTGAAAAGTTGAGAAAGTCCCAACTCCTGCAGCGAGCAACGGCACTGAAGCGGCGCCGACGGATCCACAATGCAATCAAAGTGAATGGAAAGCGTTGACGCTGACGCCCCATGTGAAGGGGGCGTAACACCCGCCAACCCACCAAATGAGGGTAGTTTTCAGCTGCAGTGGCTTAGACAGTCACTCTCACTAGCCACTTTGGCTGGTTGAAGATAATTTTTAAATTGTAGCTTTCTTAAAAAGCTGAGTTCAACAAAGGATTGCTGAATGAGGGACCAGCGTGAGAGATGACAATAATAATTGTGTTTGCGTAAAAGCAGGTGAATACCGAATGAGAGGATAAGCCTCCGGCGCCTAGACTGCAGCTAGAGCTGCGCACCGATGGATTACTCTTCAGTGTTTGAACTCTAAGTAGTGAATATTAAACAACACTGAACTGAACTGAACTCAAACATTAATAACTAAACTGACATTTTCAATTACTGTAACCTTCCATGTGAAGCTGCTTTGACACAATCTACATTGTAAAAGCGCTATACAAATAAAGGTGAATTGAATTGAAAAAAAATGATCACACGCATGGTGAGACACAGGCAATCATGGCGCACTGACGAGAGCTTCAGTGTCAAGGCTGATTTCCGGTGATGTGATACCCGCAAGTGCTTAAAAGTTTAAAAAAGAAATGATTCCTTGCACGAAGAGTCTACTCTCAAGAGCTCCAGAATTTTTTTAAGGTCTTTTCAAGAGTTCACACTTAGCCGATGATTGATTATAAAGCTTGTTTGGCATGCTGTCCCAGGAGAGAGTCCTGAGCTCATAAGATCCTCCAGCCCGGGGCTCCCTCCCGTTTGCAAGGTGAGAGGAGAGTTTGAGTTCAGGTAGATCTCGAGAACTCCCCTGCAGGTTGCTAATGAACGGATAGTGATCGCTATGAAAAGATAACTACTTACTTGAAACATGTCTATGGTGCCGATTTGGATTAGTCAATTAAGTTATGTTGCATGTTTTTGGACGGTGAGAGGAAACCGAGGAACCCGGGGGAAACTCATGTGAGCACGGGGAGAACGTGTAAACTCCACACAGAAACGTCAGCTGGCTTGGTAAGGACTAGAACCAGTGACGTTCTTGCTGTAAGGCAACAGTGCTAACCACTGGGCCACCGTGCCACCCATCTAGGAACGGAGGAGGAGCAGGGGTGGAAGGGGGGATTCTTCAAAATGAAGTTGGCTGTGATATGGAACTTAGGGTATATATAGTGGCTTAGGAATCGTCTGATTGGTGAATCATGAATTGAATAATGCGGGACCAGCTGCAAGCAATCATCTGCACATGATCCTCTCTAAATTAGTTTAGAAATAAACTTCACTTAGTAAGTAGCAGGTTGCTTTCGCTTTAACTTTTCACATGATCATTCTTTCATTATCGCACACAGGATGTTTTTCACCTGCTTTCTTTTGCTTACAGTTATTTTGGGCTAAGAATTATTATAATTTTTTCTAATTATTATTTATTTGATGCGGCTAGAGAAAAATTTGGTAAATCCTTGGTGTTGAGACTTGAAAAGTTATGTGAAATAAAAACTAATTTCAATGCGACACTGTGAAACCACAATTGCTCATGCTCATTGAGCAAGGTCATACACAACACACAAAAGTGAAATAAATGAGGAGGCATGTGGAAATAGCAAAATGTAAATCAAGTAATTTTAGCATGCTAGAGTCAAATGATATGCATATAAAATATATTTTCCCAACAACAAAGATGTGGCTATTGAAAATGGGTTGAAAACAATCAAATCTCAAAATACTGATCAAATACTGTAAGCTAATGCCAAGCCCTAATTGTACACTGTAAAACCCAAAAAGTTAGGTAACTCAAACCATTTGAGGAAACCGATTGCAACAAACAATTTAAGTTCTAAAACGAATCCTTGCGAGTACTGTGAACTTAATCTATTTGAGTAAATGAAGCAATTTGAGCACAGTCAAACCCAATAAATGAAGAAAACTCAAACCAACTGAGTACTGTAAAACCTAATAAGTTAAGTTAAGGCAACCAATTGCTACAAACCAATTAAGTTGACTAAAATAATCTATATGAGTACTGTGAACTTACTCTATTTAAGTTGAAGTAATGAGGTATTTAATTAACTCATTATCTTCAACACTAAGTTCAAAGAGTTCAAATCTCTTTTCAAAATGAGTAGAATTAACTTTCAGTACATTTTGAGTTAACTACACTCATTTTGTTTGATATAGTTGACTGTTGGGTTTTACAGTGTAAGGATACAAAGTCCAGTGTAAATTTGCAATTGAATATATTATAATAATATTTGTGCCATCATTCTAGTATTCAAAAGGGCATAAATGTGTTAATATCAAATAGATGTTTCAATTTTAGGCGCAACGGTGGTGTAGTGGGTAGCACGATTGCCTCACAACAAGAACGTCGCTGGTTTAAGCCTCGGCTGGGTCAGTTGGCATTTCTGTGTGGAGTTTGCATGTTCTCCCCCGTGGTTGCGTGGGTTTCCTCCGGGTGTTCCGGTTTCCAAAATCCAAAGACATGTGGTATAGGTGAATTGGGTAGGCTAAATTGTCTGTAGTGTGTTTGTGGATGTTTCCCAGAGATGGGTTGCAGCTGGAAGGGCATCCGCTGTGTAAAACAAATGCTGGATAAGTTGGCGGTTCATTCCGCTGTGGCGACCCCAGATTAATAAAGGGACTAAGCCGAAAAGAAAATGAATGAATGAATGAATGTTTCGATTTTAACATCAAATCGATACGCTTTGTGACGTCTTTTTTAATTAAAATATGAAGTTGTTATATCCTGTGTGAGCAAAGTCTATGCAAAGGATTGGAACATTCCAAAAATTTATTTAGTGGTGCACATACAGTGAACATACTCCCGGTTCATGAGGTAAACCCTAAAAAGCTCACATGCTGAGCTGTACACTCGACAGAATAGAATGCCAAAAATTTAGTACACAGTATCTATGCCTTAAAACCATAAAACTCAAATTCTGATGCCTTTAAATACACACACTCTCCTGTTATTCCTCACATAGTTAATACACAGCTTCATGTGCTGCAATCATTCTTATCACATCCTCTGACAGTGAAAGAAATTCCTCCATTGACTTATGTGCTCGGCGTATCTCTCAGGCCCTTGAGACTGGCTGCTCGTGAAAATTTCTCATGGGTGGGTTGCCTGTCTAATTTTTGGGAACCGCACATGTGCTGATGGGTGTGAGAGAGAGCGAGTGGGGAGAAGGAGGATAGATGAGGTCCAGTTGGAAGGAAAAAAAAAAAACCCTGACGGACATGACTAGGCTTACACACTGTTCCGCCTACGCCAGATCGCTCTGTTCCAGCATCTCTCCAGAGAGGGTGGATGGAATGCCAGTGCAGAGGAAGGAACAGTCGTTTATCTGACCCAATCCCAGTTCCTTGCCCTCAGTGTTTCTTTCTTATACTCTGGTTTTATTTGTTTTCCTCTCTCTAGAAAATATTACATAGGCTCATAAAGCACTGGTATGTACATTTGTCAGCCAAGTAGCACTAATAAATGTGTTTGATAGGGTACTCTGTATTTGATATAAATGTAAATTCTCTACACGTTGTTGGGGGAACTGTGAACAAAACGTTTGTTTGGATTGAAGGCAGTTTTTATTGTATTTTTGAAGTAATTATTATTGTGATTTACAGGCCTGGAAAAGTCATACATGGTGTGGAAATTGATATACTGAGATATTTCTAGCTATGGTCAGCCCCAGAATGTTCTTTTTATGACTTTTTATAATAATAAATGCAACCCTGGACCACAAAACCTCAATGTGATTTTCTTTTCTTTTTTGAAATTGAGATTTATACATCATATTAATTCTGAATAAATAAGCTTTCCATTGATGTAGGCTATGGTTTATTACGATAGAACAATATTTGGCTAGACAATATTTAAATATATACAATCTCGGGGTTAAATAAGTCTAAATATTGATAAAATAGCCTTTAAAACTGCCTAAATGAAGTGTCTATCAATCCAGATTACTAATCAAAATTGATATATTTTACTGTAGAACATTCACAAAATATCTTCATGGAATATAATTTTATCTAATATTCTAATGACTTTTGACATAAAAGGAAAATCTAAACTTTTGACCTATACAATACATGAAGTTTATTTATAAACTAATTTCGAGAGGATCACGTGCTTATGAATGCTTGCAGCTGGTCCTGCATTATTCAATTTATGATTGACCAATCAGACGTTTTCCAAGCCACTTTAAATACTTTAAGTTCCATATAACAGCCATCTTCGTTTTGAAGTATCCCTCCTTCCACCCCTACACCTCCTCCTTTCTTACAGTAGATGGGTGGAATGGTGGCCCAGTAGTTAGTACTGTTGCCTCACAGCAAGAACGTCACTGATTCTAGTCCTTACCAAGCCAGCCGACGTTTCTGTGCGGAGTTTAAACGTTCTCCCTGTGCTCACGTGGATTTCCCCCGGGATCCCTGGCTTCCATAGACATGCTCCTAGTAAGTAGTTATCTCTTAAAAACAATCACTATCTGTTCATTAGCTTTTACAGCAGGGGAGTTCTTGAGATCTACCTGAGCTCAAACTCCCCTCTTGCCTTGCAAACGGGAGGGAGCCCCGGGCTCAAACAAGCTTTATAATCAATCGTCAGCTAAGTGTGAAGTCTTGAAATGTAGTTGGCTTTTGCCAAAAATATGCCTGTGTAATGAAAGGCAGGTTCTATGGTCCAGGGTCACAAATGTATGAAGACTTGCAAATTACATGAAGAGAAAAATACATATTTTGTGGTCATGCATATATATGTATTCCTTAGCTTTTTAAAAATCAGTTTATTCCATCATTTATGTTAAATAATAACCACAGTTATGACTTATAATTATTTTAAATGAATTTGGACCCAATTAACCAAAAACCAACCCAGGCTCATTCTGAAAACGCACCCCTACATTTCTGGAGAGCGCCCAATACATCCCAGGAGGTATGTTTTTTTGCAGTTTTTGTTTTCACGTAACCACTAGAGGCTGCAGTGTACATTTTTTGAGATTTCAAATTTTTCTCGCGAGCGCCATTTGCGCATGCTCTTTTCACTTAAATCCTGACTGACTGACTTACCAACCGACTGATTCCCCAATACCACACCTACCCTAAACCCAAGCGATAGTCTTTTAAAGGGCCATGAACGCCCCCTTCTTTTAAGTCAAGTCTACCTCAGAAAATTTTCAAAAAATGCTCCGAGATGGGCGTGGGAGTTCTGCAGGCATAGGTGGGAGTTGGCGTGGCCAGCAGTGCAGGGGAAAAAGAGTAAAGCAGTGAAAAGGCTCACAAAATAACACACAAACAGTGGGGAGACTCATGAATTCACAGTTTACTCTTGCCCTGTCTATTGCAACCATTAACCCTGTCGGTAATCTGGAGGATTTTAAACGTGCAAACACAGCAGCATAGATATAGGCGATCTGTCTCAATGGCCACCATTCTCCAATTCTTGTACAGCTATCCCGACAAAAATGCTTGCTGCAAACCAACAGCTTTGCTGTATCGAGCCTGACAGAATTGCGGGGAAAACATGAAACAAACCTGTGGATCATGTAAACAAATACACAATCTGTGCATTGCGGACCTAAACTCACCCACTCAATGGATCACAGTTTGGCAGGTCTGCTTTGCCTTTGGAAAGCACGTGCTCTCATGAATAATTAAGAAGCAGCATCTTCTCATAGGATAAGAACACTCCGCTATGAATAATAATGAGAAACCAACGCGTCATCACTTGCAGTTTTGCGCTACGTCACCGATTTTGATCCCGCCCCCAAAATTATTTTAAACCCGAAAGATAAAATTAGCTGACAAAAGCTCAAAATTATCCAGTTTTCCCCACAATTAAAGCTGACAGGTGCTAACGTTGTCTTAACTGATGCACAACACACAAATCTGCTAAAATCTCAAAAGAAGTACCCCAGGGTTTATTGAACCTTTAAAAAGTACCAATTGACTGGTGCCCACCCACTTTCCCTAACCCAACCAACAGTATTTTCAAAAGCAATCCAGAAAAAAAAAAAAGACCCCTGATTTTTACAACGTTTATAACCGTTATTTACTTGTTTATTTGATTTTTTGGTTTTGTCTTACCTGCTTTTCTCGAACCCCGTTGCCATGGTAAACTCCTCTCTGCATCTCAAGTAGTAGTAGTAGTAGTAGTAGTACTTTAGTAGCCTTTGTTTCAAAAATGGAATTCAGCCATACATACTTCTGGCTACTTAATTCGCAATCTCCAGAAATGTATATATGGCTAGGTTTTCAGAATGAGCATATGCTGCCAAAAACAAAACGAGTAAACAAATAATCAGTCAACGAATCAGTCAATGGGTCTAGATTTACTGTTTGGCTGTGATATCTACTTTTCCCCTACACGTCATGTTTGGAGCTCTGCACAAATAATTGCAAACAGAAACAGTACGGTCATGGAAACCCTTCACTCCAAAATGTGAGAACTTTATAAAGAACTTTATCTTTCCAAAATTCGCATAGGTCTTTTTGGGAATGAATTGCTTTCTTTTTAATGAAACCTTTTCAGCAGAATTCTTGATGTGAATTAAATAAAGCACACTTAAAATGAACCCTCAAACATCAGAATTTGTTATCTTAAAATCAATTCAGCGACACTTTAGTAATGGTTGTAAATGCATTCTCCCAAGTACTGTATTTGTCTCTTTGAATGAATGTCAGATGAAGCCCTAAGCTAAACTGAGAAACCTTGACCTATCAAGAGAGCCGTTGTTAAGTTCACATGGCCTAGGAAAGAACTTTTATTGCTGTATCTCCAAATTTCATCTCAGGAAAAACCTTGACTTTCCAGTATATTAACTATTGCTTGGTGCTCGCCCTGCTTTACTACACTGAAACAGGTGGGAATTTCTGATTATAGTGCTCGCTTCTTTGGGATAGCTGAGTATAAAATCATCTCAGTAATGTGTTGTTTGAAGGAAAGTACATTTTATTACTGCTGACCATCATTTTAGGACAGTGAAGTATAATGTGAAATGTTATACTCTTTAACATGCAGTAATCCGACCGCACACACACAGCTTGTAAAAAGCCTTTTAATGGGCTGTAAGTCTATTATTTTCTGGGTGGTCCTGGGGGAAACACCGCACTTGTGCCCTTAACCTATTGATCTGCTGCCCGCAGAGTGTAATACGTTTTGCAATTATGTCAAGTCTTTACTTATTGGATTATCTCAGTGGTGTATTTACCAATACTGCTGAAATTGGGAGGCATCTGTAAAGCCCACCGTGTACTTCAGCTCTGTGCAGTCTGTGGTCTGCAGAGTTTTCATGACACAGTTTTTTTATCATAGGAAGATTCTAAGGACGTCAACACACACACAGAGAGCCCAGTTTTTTGTCCATATGTACAAGAGTGCAGATGTGAGGTGAATGTTGTCCATATCCGTAATGCACATGTCCATCCATCTTCACCCATCCACGGTTGAGTGTACTCTGAAAGCTGTGTCAACATGCCTCTACATGAGATGAAGTGGAGCATGGAAAAAGTATACCCAGGACTTAACTGTAGCTGGGTTTCCATCCTAACGTAAATATTTTTAGTTCACCAGAAATGTGTGACTTGGGTCCATTTTCACAAGGATAGAGCAGTTAGATAAAGTTAGAGCAGCTGACTGTAGTATTGGTAACCTAGTAAACAATAGTAAACATTTATTCATTCATTTTCTTTTCAGCTTAGTCCCTTTATTAATCTGGGGTCGCCACAGCGGAATGAACCGCCAACTTATCCAGCATATGTTTTACGCAGCGGATGCCCTTCCAGCTGCAACCCATCACTGGGAAACATCCAGACACACTCATTCACACTCATACACCACGGACAATTTAGCCTACCTAATTCACCTATACCGCATGTCTTTGGACTTGTGGGGGAAACCGGAGCACCCGGAGGAAACCCACGCAACCACGTGGAGAACATGCAAACTCCACACAGAAATGCCAACTGATCCAGCTGAGGCTCAAACCAGTGACCTTCTTGCTGTGAGGCGAATGTGCTACCCACTATGCCACCGTGGCGCCCCCAACAGTAAACGGGGAAAGCATAATGGAAACCGCTGTTCGTTATGTCAGAGTTAGGATTTCCATCTCTCATTTTCTCCATTAATCCTTTTTCTAAAGTGTAAAAGCACCTCAAGAGAGCATTATTTAATTTTTTGAGAAATAAGGATTTTTTGGTCGAAATTTGCCATTTTCGACACTCGTTTCTCATGGGATACTTTAAAATGCACATTAACACACAGCTTGTGTGTCATTGTAGCTCAAAAGGTCAAGCATGGAACTAACAATGCCAAGGTCATGGGTTCCATTCCCAGGAGATTTTGAATAAATTATGACACATTGAAAAGAACTTGTGCCATTGTAGAGATGTTACCACCTTGGTTCGGAATAGTTTCAACTGAGTTTTATACTTAATTTATATATGTGCAATAAATTATATTTATATATATTCATACAACAATTCTGTCTGGTTCTCGGATCTGATTGGCTGATAGCCATGTGATATTCTGCAATATCAGAACTCGTACAGCCTCTTCACTCTTCCGTATTACTCCGCTCTCATAGAGTGACAGCAGATCAATAAACTCACTACAGTTTGACAAATATTGCAGCTGTTGGACAACATAATGCAATGTTTTGGCTATTTAGGTGAGATTGTAGTTGTTTAGATTGCAACTATGCAGTTCATACATAAGAACAGTGCCTATTTTAAATATTTATAATTTTCATAAATTCAGAACATTGGCGGCCATCAGCCTGTGATACTGAACAAAGCAAAGATGGTTGACGTTCATAACAGAATAGATAAGTGACACTCTAAGTTGATCTCTGTCTTTTGTATTTTGTTGTGCTGTATTTATATCATAATAATCTGCTAGTGTCTGCCATGTTATGCTAGAGAATTATTCAAATGCTAGCTCTAAAATGATGTTGGTAAATGAGCAATGGTTTATGCTGTTCTGACGATTTCTATCAACCGCTTCCAAGACTGATTATTACTATAAATTGATGCATTAAAAAAATAAATAAATAAAAATTGGTGACACATTAACCTTTTTTTAAAATCTGTGTGCTCTCACAATGTACTTGTTCCCTCTCACTGTCATAAATCCTCTCTATTTCACACTGTCTGAGGTAATCGATTGCCTCATATTGGGTTGAGGGGGAACAGCCAAGGCACACAGGGAATCCCACATCCCAGGCTTTCTCTGCAGGAATGTAGGCTGGAGCCTAGGCAATACCCATAGCAGATCATTTGGTCTCGCTAACTGGCACTCGGCCAGCTCTACTGGCCCATAATGCATGAGACAGACATCTGCCCTGTCAATCACAGAAGGATGACTCAGAGAGGATGCCTGTGGTAATATTATTGTAAACTGAGGGCACAGTGCTTTATTTATTTACTTTATTTTAGATCACCGATGGCTCATTTGGTGCTCTAGGTATAAAAAGACTTGACTACATTCTCAGAAAAGCTAGTAGGGAATGTGGCTTTAAAATAAAAAAATAAAAAAATAAATAAAATAAAACAAAAACAAAAACTAAAACAAAAATTAAAACTAAAACTAAACCTAAACCTAAATTAAATTAAATTAAATTAAATTAAATTAAATTAAATTAAAAATAAAATAAACAAAAATAAAATAAAATAAAATAAATAAAATAACACATAATCCGTTCAACTCATGATCACTGAAAAGTCAGATAGTGTAGTAGGAATGTGTTATTTTGTCTCTGGTCCTTTAATAGAAGTACAGTTATCTTCTTCCTGACCTGGTGGCCTCTCTTTTTGAGAGATTGGACCTTCTGTTTTCTCACCACGTATCCTAATGAAACCGGTAGGACTAGTATTGTTCTTGCTGGTTTGTTGATGCAGCTGTCTTTGTGTATCTTAAAACATTCTGTAAAAAGTTTAGACTAGTCAGCACTGTTTTTACTCCAGGTCATAAAGCATAAAAAAGGTAGTGAGGGTGGTCAGCTTGCTACATTTGTCGATATTGAGCAACATTCTATAACAATTTTCAGCATATTACACTTTTTCTGTCAAATTTATTATTTTCTTTACATGTTTGAGAATTATAAAGCAACTGTCTGACCAGACTTTAACAGAATTTAGAAGAATTTAACAGAATAATTAAAGAGACCATTCTTAGGTACAATTTATTTTATTTTTTTTATTGCAAAACAGACTTTAAAAAAGCATTAAAAATACCGTAAATAAACTTCTGGAAGATTCTAGATAAATGCTGACTCATTAAAAGGGGGGAAATATGTTGTTTATGTTGCTATAAAGTTAAATGTTTTGAAAAGGTTTCATTAACAAATGAACATCAATGTGACAAATAGTGATGGGAAGTTCGGATCATTTTACTGACTCGGACCTTTGAGTCTTGTTCATCGAAATGAATGAATCTTTTTGGAGGCATTTCATTCAAATTTAGGATTTTAGGCAAATTGAGATTTCACCATTTCCAGATGCAGGAAGCTCTCGGGTAAAAATGTTCCTCACAAAAGCATTTCTTTCGCGTGCGCTGTAATCCACCGTGAGTCCAGCTGCGCTCTCATAGCGGAGAAATGAAAGCAAAACTTTTGTTGGAGCATGTTTATAAACAACACTGGCGATCTGTGTCTGCAAACAATTCTTCTTCTTCCACTTGGTTTGGCAACACAACATGGCGTCTCTCTGCCGTCTGAACACTGTAGCAGGTAAACAATCTTCGAAGCTATCATGCATATTAATGAAGTTGCACCGCGTACACAATAGAGCGCGCTGATTGGTTTAAACCAAGTCTATCTCATGAATCAATGCCGCACGCTCAGAGACGTCACGATGCACTCGCAGGTACAGACGTCCACTCTCCACGCTGGAATACACGCATGGAGCTCATCGGCGTGACGCAGCTTCAAAAGTTCGTTTCAAACCGGAAGAACGAATTTACTAATGCAAAAACAACGAATTTTCACTCTTTAGCAAAATATATGTGTCCTAATAGTGTTTATAGCAGCGTGGGACACATATATG
>CAIGQQ010009359.1:877758-889318 GCA_903798035.1 Danio albolineatus
TATTATATTATATTATATTATATTATATTATATTATATTATATTATTATATTATATTATATTATATTATATTATATTATATTATATTATATTATATTATATTATATTATATTATATTATATTATATTATATTATAAGCTTCGGTGATATTGAAGGATACATTTGAAACACAAAATGCCTAACAACACATCTCAAAAAAAAAAATCTTACAAGCATAAACATAAATCCACTGCTGGAAGTCAACAGTGAAGCTGTAAAGGACACAGTTAAGGGTCAATGGTCTGACAGGTTAACTTGTAGACGTTGGAGAGAAATAAATCCCAGGCTTGACTTTGCCCCTTAGAGGTCATGTGACAGCTGAAAATCTGGCCAGACTGGAACAGGACATTATGGGGTTGAAAGTCACATTTATTAAAGAAACATGGCCAGAGTCTTTTCTTCAGAACTATGAGACGGAATGTGTTGCTGATTTTATGTTAATAAGCGCAATGATTTATCTTTGCGTAAATGCTCAGACATCCGAGAATGCCATGAGAGACAGTCTGCGCCTCTCAGAGACACGCTTTTTATCGACTGCTTTTGAAGACGACTGCAGCTGTTGACAGCTTTTGCGCTCTTGTCACTTTCTGGAGTGTTGGACTGTGTCCTAATGGAGTCATGACATGGTCCATTGAGCTTTCTGAGTCGGCACAAAGCTGGTGCATGTAAAGCCTTTGTCTATTGAGCTTTAAAGTTGGAATGAAATAAAAATGTGCTCTTGTTTTTATAGTAATGCTTGTTGTAACTGATATGCACTTCATTATTTTGTAAAAAATAATTTGCCTTTACGCCACATTCACACGGGGCTTCAGCGTCCACGCTTCCCATTCACTTTGAATGGGTGACGTGAGGCGTTGCCGAACTGCATTGTGGATCCGTCAGCGCCGCTTCAGTGGCATTGCTGGCTGCAGAAGTTGGGACTTTCTCAACCTTTCAAGCGCCAACGGAAGCGTCAGCCAATCAGATCACTGTATGCAAATACACCAGCACAGACAGTAGCCGATTGTTGACTAATTTCGTTGGCTGCCGCTGCTATGGCGATCGCGTCAGCCCCAACTTCAGACACGCCCTCTGTCAAGCGTTGACGCTGAAGCCTCGTGTGAATGGGGCGTTAGAGTCTGTAATCAAATATCATAACCTTCCCCCACCCTTGAAATGACTTTTCTTCACATCTGGTCACATGGAATGCCTTTTGGGCGGGGCAATCAGGGCATGTCTCTATTCTGCTCTGCCTTCATCTATTCATCAGTCTTCTTTCATTTTGTTATCAGCGTCCATCTTCCAATAATCTATTTGATTCCAAAAGAACTAAGGGTGCTTTCACACTAGCACTTTTGGTCCGCACCCGGGTTCTTTTGACATCATAGTACGGTAGATTTAGCTAGTGTGAATATGTCTTCTGAACTCGGGTGCGCACCCGTGAACCGTACCCGAGTCCGCCTGAAAGAGGTGGTCTGGGGTACGGTTCATGTGAACTCTGGTACGGTTCACTTGTAGTATGAATGCAATCGTACCAAAAGCCGGAAGTGAACCGCCAACTGTACAACAAACTTTAGTTTTCATAACGTTCATTCGTGTGTGTATGTCTGTGTATGTCACCTACCTTGACGACAAGCGCGACTGACCCAGTACAAACAGTGATAATGTCTGCTTAGCTCCTGCTTCTGCAGACATCGCGTGATGTTCTGAACGTTTGTATTATTTTTGTGGCAGATAGATGCAAGTCGCTTTCTGTATGTCCAAAACCAAAAGGTTCAGTAAAAGCGAAACGACCGCGATGTGGGGAGTGCAGACGTCTTTCCATTTTGGCGCTTTGCTTTCGTGTCCATCACCTGGCAACAGACGTACACAAAACAGTGGCTTGATGACACAAGCGTACCGGGGTTCAGAAGGAAAAAAGACAGTGTGAACACAAACCAACCGAGAAGGTGGCAAGGGGGAGACAATCGAACTTGGGTATGGTCCAGGCAATAGAACCAAGTGTGAAAGCAAACTAAATCATGCACAGCCCTACATTTTTTCTGGTTTCAGGACCATTTCAAGTGGATCTACATCACGATAGTGGAAAAAAGGACAATCTTAACTTCCATTTCATTGTGACTTTAAGGGTTCTGATTGCCTTTTCTAATGACTACATTTGTATTTGTATACAAAATATTATTGTGACTGTCATCATGCCGTACTGAAGTGTCAATCTGTCATGCAGAGGGAAGGGATTAAAGAGAGAGTTGACCCAAAAGTGATCATTTACTCTCCATCAAAGCAGGGTAGTAAAGGAATCATGTAATCAGATCTTGAAAGCCATCTACTTTTAAATACTCATTATTACATTATTACAATGGCAATATCAGCAAGTTGTTCGCAATTCACTGATTTCATGAATCTGTTTTTTTTCTATTTTTTATGTTTGGTTCATAATAAGCCTGATTGTTGGAAAATTTAAGCAACAAAGTTTAGCACAAAAGTAATCTAAATTTAACCCAAAAGTAGTTAAATTACTTTACCACAAATTTATAAGCTAAGAGAATATTACAAACATGTATATGTTAAAATGTTTAACATATTAAACACAAAAAGTATGTTGAACTTCTAGAAACAGAAAAAAATGGAGGTTAATGGTTTTGGTTTCATTCTTCAAAATTTCTTCCTTGAAGAAAAAAAAAGTAATGAGAATGAGTAATATAAGAGTAAGAGTAATGAAAAAACAAACAAACAACAACAACAACAACAACAAACAAACAAGTTTTTGTGACTCCATAGGGTTTCATTTGTAATATTTAGTGCTTTGTTCAGCTACTGAGGCTACTGGATTAACCCTTGCTCTCACCTGAGTTGAAAATAAGGTAACAGATATAATTGTAGCTCTTGTCAGCCATGTCTTTAAGCAATTAAAGTGTGTTTTTATTTCCACTGAGCACGGAGGTACGTGAGCGAGCCAAATGCTTGCAGAGCATCTGGAGTGTGTTAAAATATCAATGTTTTTGTTGTTGCCATGAAGTCTTGCTGTTTTTTCATCACAATATATACATGCTTACATGCTTCACATGTTGTGTGCACAAAAAAAAACGACACAGTGGTGAATGGTAATTTTTTAGGGGCTCTTCTGTAAAGTATGAGATGAGGCTCTATTCTCCATCCAATTAACCAAAAACGTCCACCATTTGGTTTATTTATTTTTATGTTTTTAGTATCAGTGTGAAATGGTTTACTTTGCATTACTAACCATGTACAACATCCCTCATGGTACAAAAATGTGTTTTTTTTTTTAATACCATAAATCCATTGATTTAACATATTAAACACAAAAAGTATGTTGAACTTCTGGAAACAGAAAAAAATGGAGGTTAATGGTTTTGGTTTTATTCTTAACAACAACATCATCAACAACAACAACAACAACAAAAAACAAACAAGTTTTTGTGACTTCATAGGGTTTTATTTGTAATATTTAGCCTAATAGTGCTTTGTTAAGCTACTGAGGTTACTGGATTAACCCTTGCTCTCACCTGAGTTGAAAATAAGGTAACAGATGTAAATGCAGTTCTTGTCAGCCATGTATTTAAGCAATTAAAGTGTGTTTTTAATTCCACTGAATTAAGCAAACATGTCCACGATTTGGTTTATTTATTATTATGTTTTTAGTATCAGTGTGAAAGGGTTTACTTTGCAATACCAACCATGTTCAACATCCCTCATGGTACAAAAATGTGTTTTTTTATACCATAAATCCATTGAATTTCGACTAGAGATTTCAGTAAGATACAGTACATCATTTACGTTGTATTAAGCCACACAAGCCTTAATTAGACCCCCTAGTTTTTCGCGATTTTTTTTTTTTTTGTGATTTCTCGCTGGTGGTAGTATTTCCCAGAAATTTGCAGACAATTTTGCAATTGAAATATATATCAAATCATAAAAATAAAGCTTCTTTATTTTGGTCTCTTGTCAAGACAAGATCTAAAACAGATCTAAAACGATAGGGATTAAGCCAAAGGAAAGCTGTATAATTTTTATGCACAAACTAAATACCGTAATACACCTAAAACACGGATTTCCGTAAAACTCGCCGCAGGGAAGCGTTTTGATTTTCTCTTGTTAACTGCAGGCAAAGAGTTAAACAAAATCACTTATCGATTTCATGAACACCATAATACCAGCCATACGTGTAAAGCACGAATAATAACTTTCAATTCGCTCCACCAAGTCCAGCGGCCGTCATCCTTAAACCAGTCTCCATCATTTTAAGCTGCTTGCTGTTCTGTCAGTTTGATTGCTCTATTTTTAAGATGTTTACTCACACTTTTTTGCCGTCTGAAGCGCGTCAAACGCACAAAACGGCCAGTTTGCGCCACAGGATGTCTAATCGCATCTTTGCGTTGACTTCACATGTAAATCAATCATGCTTCATCCACGTCTGCCTACTGCACAGACTGCAAAACACCCCCCTCCACCCCCATGTAATGTAATGCTTGTGAGGGTGCAGGTGAGATGTCATTTTTCGAGACACTCAAGTACATCACGTGTAAAGTCATGTAAAACAATTCGATACTAACTTAAATAAATATATTTATATTGTATGGTTTGAAATTTGATGTTTTAAGATATTATTTAAATTTTTTTGCGATTATTTTGCATTTAATTTAGAATTTTGCAGGATCACAAAAATGTGCGACTTTTTGTTGATTTTGCATTGAATTCAGTGATCGTGGAATCGTGAAAAATATGGGGTCTGCTTAATGCTTAAAACATAACTACTTGCCACATAAACAATTAGTTAAACACAAAGTATTGTCTTTTATGTACTGTTCACTGAAAGGGAATTGAAATGTATTATTTTATGCTACCGGCACAGAATACTGTAAGAATACAGAATACAGAACACCAGTTCCAGCACAATACAGTTTGGAATCTTCATCTTTAAGAGTGTATATCAGTGCAATACACATTCAAACAACTTATTCAAGTCACTCGTGCCAAATATATTAAGCATAGCATGTCAGTTCTATAAAAACTTTAAATCTGAACCAGTTTAATTCATTGTTTTTTATTTGAATTGTGAAGACGACACTGTACCATGATTCTTGCATCAGTGTAGTATAAACCATGTACACAAACGCACAATAGGGTGTTCTGTCATTGTTGACCGATGAGGTCATGTCCATTCTCCTCTGAGGATTCCAGGCATGAGCTGGACAATACATGTGGACTGTCTGATGCAAGGAATGCATAGTCTACATCTCCAGACACTTTCAGTGGCGTGTCAATGTGTACATGTAAAAACAATGGCATATTGAGCGGCTGTGTGTGTGTTTTTAATGTTGCCGGCTGTGAGAAAAGTCCTTTCTGACTGCACTGCTGTCAAACCGATCACAGTACACATGTGCACATATGCGCTGTAGTTACTGTAGCTGAATTCGAACAATGCCACAAATAAGGAGCAGTGATTTCATCCAAAAAAATGGGATGATCCTAAAGCTGAATCACCAGATTTCCTTCTATTCTCCTTCTATATAGAGAGCTTTTCCTCATTTGGTGGTTCTCTTGGCTGCAGTCCTTGATCCAGATTAGAGTCTTTTGTCAAGTACTAAGACAAATATGCTACTCCAGTGAATCAGGATTGGCCCGGAAAGCGGTGCTTCCTGCTAATATAGGATGTTGCCTTCCTGTATAGAACAAAGTGGAAGTAGGCATACAGAACAAAGTGGTAGGAAGCATCCCAGCTAGCAAAATTCAATTGGCTCAAATCTGGCCCACACCAGACACTTACATCCGGCCCACATACCGCATGGAATGATGGCTCTAGGGCGGTCCGCTCCTGTTTGCCAGATCTGGGCCACAATTAAGCCATAGCAATATCACACATCAGCCAGAATTCAGCCAAATGAACCAGAACTGACCTGGGCCATAGTTTGCTGTATAATCTATAGCTTACAGAAGCTACAGTTTTCATTATTTGCTGTTGATTTTGCTGTTTATGTTGACCAGGGGCAATTTTAGGATTGTAATTTTAGGGGGGCTCAGCTCCTTATGAGAAGTATATATATATATATATTAGGGCTGTCAAAATTGGCGCGTTAACACGCGGCAATTAATTTGAAATATTGAACGCGTTAAAAAAATTAACGCATTTAATGCAGTGGCAGTTTTTTTTTATTTTCTTGTTCTAGCCGACGTGTGTTCAGGGCCGGCGCGTCCACAGAGGCGACCTAGGCGGCGTGATCACCTTGAGGGCGGCGTGATCACAGTTCGCCAAGATCAAATTTGATGAACGTGACCGTGCGGGTTGATGACTCTGAAGGGAGTCACTTATACCGTGTGAGCTCGCTGTACTGCCCGCGTGATCTGTGTGTGTGTGTGTGTGTGTGTAAGAGAGAGTGTTTGTGTATGTGTGGATATCCTAACAACAAGATTAAACGCCTAACATCGCAGACAGTCGCTCAAAGCAGTTTAGAATTTATTGTTTAGAGATGGCGTGACCAAAGTCCATGTAAGAAGTCTAGCCTATAGTCTTTAGTATGTGACTTTGATGTACCCCTTGGTGCTTCTTGCGTCCTTGTCACAGCACCAGTGGCACAGAAATTAAGCACCGAAATTCACGGTGGACTAAGCAAAATTGTTTCTACTTTATAATTATTGTTCTCAACTCGTAAAACAACTTTACAATGAATATAATTGTTTGTATTCAATACTTTATTATTATAATTTTCCAATTTCCATATTTGCAATGCCTGTATTTTGGATTTTTTTGTAGTTTACTTAGAATCCAACATGGATAATAATTAAGTTTGTTATTGGCATTGATTGTTTTAAAATTCAAATGGCACTTACATGCCTGTGTTTTTATTTCTGTAATAAATACACCTTTTCGTGATTAATCATGATTAATCACAGACAAAAGTGTGATTAATTAGTTAATTTTTTTAATCAATTGACAGCCCTAATATATATATATATGTTTTTTTAAACTAATTCACGTATTTCACAAACTGAATCATAATATTAAAATAGTAACTATTTTTAATACAAGACAACACATGATGTTTCTATCTCTGTCAGTGACAGATGAGTACATTCACTAAGTGCTTCTGTCACCGTTTAATCTTTTCTGTGCATGACTGTGGTATAGATAATGCCCAATGCACTGTAATGTGTTTTATAATGGTAGGTAATAATGGTATAATAGTGAAATGTTCGGTAAGAGTTACGCTGGAGGAAACAGCTATGATTATGAGGTGAGCACTGAGGAAACCCGATTGCTCCTATATGACATTGGGCTACAAGTAATACAAGTGTATCCATAGCAAAGAACAGCAAATAAGCATATTTTATAACAATTCATGATAAACACACACCTCGTTCTCTCGCTCTGCACAGGTGTGGTTGACTGATCAAATGAAAAACAAAAGTCGTGGAGGAGCCAAAATTCTGCCACCGTTTTCATATCAAATTTAAAGGAGACAGAGACGATAATTTGGTGTACAGTTTATGAGCGAACCGGAAAAGTTTTAGGGGGGCTGAGTTGAAATATAGGCCTAGCGATGCCCATGATGTTGACGCTGTTGATTTTGTCACTTTTAGTATCCTTTTTGTGATGTTTGTGATTTTTGTTCATTTTGTTAATCGTCAACATTGTTGAGGTTCATACACTGATTATTGATGTCTCTGTTAGCAGAAGTTGAATCATAGATTTTTCTTTGCTTATAAATCTTCATAATTCTGTGGCATGTGCAAACATGTAATTATGTTACTTCTAATAATGGATTAAACATTGGTTAATATCAGTGAATTATTTTTTCTCATCACTGGCTGTCACTTATTTTTTATTTTTATTTTTTTATCATTTGTTTTGGCTTGGCTTGTTTGCTGTAATCAATGGTGGAAAGAGTGCTGAAAATCATACTTAAGGAAAAGTAGCATTACTTGCCCAAAAATGTAGTGCTAGTATCTGTTGTAAATATTACTCAGAGTAAGTAAGAGTGAAAAGTAGTAGTATTGAGTATTTTTCACGATCACCAGCGATCTAACATCCAGAGATCGCTGGTACACACACATTTCACACAAGAACTACAAATCTGCCTGTTGATGGACTACATCTGCACTCATGCAACAAACACACTATTGCTCGAAGTCATCACTGATTGCACACACACCACCTGAGGATTGTCAAGTACTGATTACACACACTACTTAAACCACACAGAAACACTCACTGTTGCTGAGTTTTGTCCACTTTTCAGTGACACTACAATGCGGTTCCCTTGGTCTTGTTTTCCCGTGTTTGTACCTCTGCCTTGCTAATCTGTTCATCCCTGCCTGTTGCCAGCCTTCTGACTTCTTGCCTGTCTTCGACCCTGTTTCTGGACTGTCCATATACATCTGTTTGCACCTATTGACCATTGCTTACCTGACATCTCCATCAAACCTGCATATGGATCCGCATCTCAGTTGTCAGTGTCACTCCCCGTGTTGCAGTATTACTCTGTAAAAAGCTGATGTGTTTACATGTAATTTGTGCATGTGTGTAAACGTAACATTCTGTAGTGTATTTAGTTGTTGTTTCAAGAGTTCACACTTAGATATTGCTTAACGCTATTAGCAGGTTTGACAAGCTGTCCCTGGAGAGAACCCGGAGCTCCAAGATGATCAACTAGCATGTAAGGGGGTCTGAGATTAGGTAGGTCTCGAGCGCTCCCCCTGGTAAAGGAGGAAAAGGAGGAGATGGGGTGGAAGGGGGGATTCTTGCGAAACGAAAATAAGGCAGTAGGGTGAAATCGGCTTACTTATTGTACGCTTGGAACAATCTCATTGGATTATTACTGATTACGGATGAGGGACCAGCTGCAATCAATCATATCACGTGCTGCTCTTGAAATTAGTTTATAAAACTTCCCTTAATTAGACGGTCTACTAATACTCAAATGGACCATTGAAATAAAGTGTACCAAAATAATAACTCAAACAACTCACTCTTCAAACAAGTGTGTTCATGACTATACATAAAAAGGGGAATAATATAATAAGAAAACATCACTTTGTATCATCAAGCAGCATAACAAGCTGTTTTAACGTCTAAGTGAAGTTTAGTTATAAACTAATTTCAAGAGTTCGCACTTAGATACTGTTTGACAACTGTTTGACAACTGTTAGCAGGTTTGGCATGCTGTCCCGGGAGAGAACCCTGAGCTCGGAGATAGTTGAGCCCAGGGCTCCCGCCTGGTAGAATAAGCATGTAACAGGGAGAACGAGATCAGGTAGTTCTCGAGGGCTCCCCGTGATAAAGATAGAAGGAGGAGAAGGTTGGATGGGGGGTTTCTTCGGAAATCGAAGATAAGGGAGTGATGTATGCTGGGATACTTATAGTGGGATTGGTTTAATCTGATTGGCTGGCTAGTGATTGTAAATGGGAGACCAGCTGCGGTCAATAGTATCACGTGTTCCTTTTGAAATTAGTTTGTGAAACTTCACTTCGAGAGGAGCGCATGCTTATGAATGACACGGCTGGCCCAGAGTCAAGCTAATGCACAATCCACCAATCAGACGATTCCCAACTGAGTATAATTAACCAAAGCATCTTACCTTAGTCTTCTTCGTCTCGAAGAATCCCCCCTTCCACCCCCTGTCCTCCCTTTTCCTTTATAGGGCTGCATGGTTGCCCAGTGGCTAGCACTGTTGCCTCACACCAAGAATGCCTCTGGTTTGGGCCTCTACCCAGTCAGTAGACATTTCTGTGCGGAGTTCATGTTCTCCCCGTGCTCGCGTGGGTTTTCCCCGGGTCCTCCGGTTTCCTCCCACAGTCAACAACATGCGACATAAGTAAATTGACTTAAATAATTCAGCACTATACCCAAATTCCACCAACATCATACCCTCATAGCAATTTACAAGCAGCAGGAGGGTGGGGGGTTCTCGAGATCTACCTGAGCTCAAACTCCCCTCTCGCCCTGCAAATGGGAGGGAGCCCCGGGCTCGAGGATCTTATGAGCTCAGGGCTCTCTCCCGGGACAGCATGCCAAACTAGCTTATTACCAATCATCAGCTAAGTGTGAACTCTTGAAAAATCAATGGAAGTGATTGAGAATGGGAATCTCGAGCTATGAAGATTGCAATGGCTATGCCCTTTTGTACTGTACGTGAAGAATAAGGTCAATAGCATTTACTCACAAGCCTTCTTTCTTTTCTTTAAACCTAAGGTGTTGAAAAGTCATTCCAACTGAACTGAACAGCAATGTTCATGCTTTGTGATCAGCTCAGTCCTGTTCTTCCAAATTAGAAGCATGGCCTACTTTCTCACTTCTCGACTCTAATTGACTGCTACTTTTATGGGCAGTTTTAGTGTTTCACAGCCTCACTTTCCACCTTGAATCTAAAATGTTGCACTTTGGCTCGCTAATGACATCTTTAGAAGAGTCGTGTTTAATATGGTAACGCTATCTTAACAGGCTCCACATGGCAGCTGTAATCGGAGGTCTGTTGACAGGAATGTCATTCTGTAAGCCTGATTTTGCTGTCCTGTTATGGGGTGCGAGAGATAAAGACCGGACATTCTCAAATCCCATTGCAAAAGTCAGTTTATTGAAGGGTGAAGACATTTATGGTAGTGTGTTTTTATCTGTATGGGAAGGAAGCACCCCTAAGCTTTACAGATATGGGCAGCGGCTGGCAGAGCACCAACAGGAAAGCTTTTGTTTTAGTTGCTGTTGGTTTGGAAAACAACAACAACAACAATATTCCGATTCGCTTTAGATAAAGGAGCCACCTGATAAGTAATCACGGGCAATCTTCGAGCAAAGGCGTTTACATGTTCAAACTGCAGGAAATAATGCCGTGACTATCAGACTAATGTTCTTTCGTGCCTTATACAACTGTCGTCTTGTGCATTTCACATCAACATTCCCACACAAGGATTCGTTGTGCCATAGAACAGAAAAATAATGTTTAAGCTTTTCAAACACTCTTAAAAACAACATTATCACTGTGTTTGCACTGGGTCAGTCCCACTTGTCGCAGTAAACAATGCAAGGTGACACACAGATATACATACACGAATTAACGTTATGAAAACTAAAGTTCGCTGTACAGTTGGTGGTTGACTTCTGTTATTTGGTATAATTGCATTAATATCAGAAGTAAATCGGACCAGAGTTTGCACGAACCGTACCCCAGACCACCTCTTTCAAGCAGACTCATGTACAGTTTGTGGGTGCACACTGCAGTTCAGAAGACATCTTTCACACTAGCTAAACGAACTGTACTTTGACGTCAAACAAAAACCAAAAGTTCCAGTGTGAAAGCACCCTAAAACTGCAGAAACCAGTGGATGTTGTATTGGGCCACTCATGCCGTATATTAACTCCCAAAAAAATCCAATCCACTTAAATGTAAAGGAAAAAGAGCTCAATCATAACTGTCATGACAGACTGAAAAAAATGGATAAACCAAGAAATCAATCACCTTAATGCTGCTGATGAAGTTTTGTTTTATTTTATTTTATTTTATTTTATTTTATTTTATTTTATTTTATT
>CAIGQQ010009359.1:889328-935320 GCA_903798035.1 Danio albolineatus
TTATTTTATTTTATTTTATTTTATTTTATTTTATTTTATTTTATTTTTATTTTTATTTTTATTTTATTTTATTTTATTTTTAAATTCTTTTGTAGATTAGTTATTTCCAGTGCCTCAAAAACTGTAAAAGTTCATGATTTTTTTTCTTTTCTTTTTCATGTTCAGTTTACATGTCATTTGTTTCTGATCAGAGAAATGTACCAGATAGATAGATAGATAGATTGATGGATGGATGGATGGATGGATGGATGCTCATGATCACACCAATGTAGATTTTACAACCTGAAATGAACTGTAGCCTTTAAAAAAGAAAGCAGATTATGACAAAAACACTTGAGGTTTGGTCAAGGCAAGATGCATGTGATTCTTCAGCCTGACTCAAGGCACCTATTAATAAATCGTAATATAAGATTACCCTGTTATGGAAAACCATTGTGTGCTCCCACTGAACAATTTCCACATTATCTGCTGACCTTTAAGTCACACGGAGGTTACAGACTCACAGTATATCTGAGATCCATGTTTCAAGTCAGCGGTTACAATTGAAACGCTCCTTATGACATGTAATGTATACGACAAGGATTCCTTCATACATTAACTGTTAGTTTTACAGGGCAGCTGGTATCAGTCTTTCTTCTTTTCCGTGGCTGTATAGTGTCAAAGGGAAAGGCCAGCATCATGACATGTACTCTTTCCACATACATTACACGTTACATCTGTCTTCCACTCTGTTTAAGCAAAAGAAAGACTATGCCGGCTTCTCTGTGCTGAAATACAGATGGAAAGAAGCCAAACCGACAATATCCACCCAAACTGTTTGTACCTCTGGGACTTAGAGACTTCGTTTCACAATCTTTCTTGACTTATTAACACTCCCTTTTTCTTGCTGCTCATTAAGTTAAAATACTGCGATGAGCCTGAAAGCGGCCTCTAAACGCTCCCTTTTAAAACAGCCTCCCTGCACATTTTAATTGCGCACGTGTGCTTTCGCAATCCTCCCTCACCTTTATCTTTTGAAGATCTGCATGATTTTACAGTAACACTGACGTAAGATGTCCTTCAGACTTTGAAGAGTACCCTCCATTTTATCAGTACACAGATATTTTGGTGCATTTGAACAAAACAGATTTATTAAGCTGATATGTTTATTAAAATTATATTTTAGTCACTGAACATTTTTAGAAATACATTTAAATAATACATTTAAATGCATGCGAAAAATTGCTAAAAACATTACAAACTACAAAAGTTCAACACATATTTTATTTTTATTTATTTATTTATTTTTTGCTCTTTTTAACATTTCCGTATTTTTCTGTAACCTATACATTTGGTCTACTAATTTATGGACAGTTATTGTAAATTATTTTGTTAAATTAGTTCTGAATTTGACTTCAGTATTCACTTATCTATGTGCACACGTATAATATTGTAAAGCTTCTTTTTAGATATTATGAATTTAAATGAGAGATTTGTGAGCGATGTATTTACACATGCCAAAACACTGAAGGTAGACATTTTGGGTTTGTTTGTTTTTTTGGGGCTCTATTTTAATGATCTAGTCCAGGGGGGTCCAAAGTTTTTGGGCCAATTTCACAGACACGCACATCTGTCTGTCTGTCTGTCTGTCTGTCTGTCTGTCTGTATTACTGAATTATTTTCTACATTTTAAAATCATAATATATATTTTACTAACCATAAACTCTGTTAATGTGAACAGTGATGTTGTGCTTTCGATTTCAGAATTGATGCCAAGTCAGGAGTGAGTCGTGTAGCAGATATACGTAGCAAATCACAGAGGTGGCTGTTCGGTAGATTGGTTCTTAATGAACTTTTGTTTAGATTTATCAGTGAAAATGTTCGCTTACATATATATGTGGAGCCAAACAGACTCATCATCCTTTTTGAATAATGTTTCATCAAGGGAAATTTGGATGAATCCAAACTCTTGTAAAACGGACACTTCCTGCACTCACTGTGAGAAGCCCCTGTCTGCAGACTGCAGATCGGGGCGGGGCTGCATATGGGGCGGGGCTGCACATGCAGCCACGCCCACCTGTAATTCCATTGGTTAGTGAAAACGTAGCGTCGATCTCCACTACGTGGTGTCAGTAAACAGGAAATGCATTTACAACTTCTTAAATATTGTTTTTTATATGGTTAGTAAACAAAAAATACACAGAAGTGGACATTCTTGTTGAGTGTTTTATACGTTAATTATGTACGTTATTAAATTATGATTTTAATCGATAAAGAAAACAGTTATGTGAATTTTATAATTCTCCTCCTAAAATATTATGACAATTATATTAAACTGGATCCCAAAGACCTTTTTCACAATGATACCACTTCACCTCTGCCTTTCAGCAATGCAGTGTTTTTAGTTCACTTTCATTTTTAGTTCCGGTTTGCTTTTAAATGAATAGGAAACCTCTCTGGAAAATTCATAACTGAAAGCGTTAGCATTACATGTTGTGATTTAAGACTATTACAGTATTGGGCACGTGCCCATTTTTTTTTTTCAATACTGTGCTGCTTTGAGTTTTAAAATTATTTATTTATTTAGAGCAGGAATTAGCTATTATTTATAAAGGGAAGTATATGTTTGTAACCTTTTCACGTATTAAATCAGTTTATTTTAATCATATAATGGATTTAATTTTTAATTTACTGCTGCTATGAATATAAATCGTTTTTATCTGTTATATGTAAATGTTCCAGCACGAGTAAAATTCTTTGTCATGGTAGGTATTGCGTCTATAAATGCAATCAGTTTCATAAATTATTATTTACTGGTCCATTAAAGTTTTGTTCAGTTTCTCCATTTGAATTAATTAAAACTCTGCTCTGCTGTCATCTACTGGTTGGTTTTACTTTGACGTCTGTACTACTTTTAAACTAACAAGTTACAAATAATTTCATAATATAATAATACTGAATTAAAATGCAGCCTTCTTAATGTTAATTTTTGTAACTGTAAATACAGAGTAAATACTTTAATACCCCTTTCTAACAACACTTCTGGGTCCATTTCTGCACTGCACACACACTGTAGATCTTTAAAAATATTTGTATGATTTTTTTTATTATTAAGAGTCACTTACAACATTGTTATTCTATTTCATTTTAAATAGACCTAATATTTTATTAAAAGGGTGGCACAAACACCCACAGTTTTATTTATTACTTATTTATCAGGACACCAATTAATGAAAATAAATTTGGCATCAAATATGTGCAGCGCTCATGTAAACATCTGAAATCTTCATTTTACAAAGGCTGACAAGTACATACCAACTTCATCTGCAGTAAATACATCAACACAAAACAATACACTTTTTTTAGATGTCAGATGTCTCACCTGCAGCGTATCTGTGTTTGCACATGCGCATATATACAAAAGGAAAACTGACAATTGATAGAAAATAATAATAAGAATTTAAGATATGGTAGTTCGTGATTATCAACTTTAATAAACATAAGAACAATTAGATATTTTTTCACAGGGAAATTCTCCTCCAGCATTGAAGTAACAATCTGCTGAGCAATATCCTAGGAAGTCAATTCTTGAACAGAATGCTTGTAGGACTCCCCTCTTGTCATCCCCAACAGATAAAGCACTTCGTCAAAGTATATGGCACTCTGATTCATGACACCTAAATAAAATCAAGAATATTTTTAAGCAAGACACAAACGTAAAAGTACTGTAAAAAGTGCTTCTGTACTATTCTGTGCTATTTATTATGTACACACACACACACACACACACAAACAAATGAGAATTACTTTATGATGAATATAAACAAATATGGAATATGCCAAGCACTTTCCTCAGTAGTCACTATTTTAAAATAAATAACTTACTGTTCAGCCAGATGTAGTGAGTTTGCTCCTTGATTTTTGGATCACTGACAATGGCTCAGAAGGTCCTGCATGTCAGTGAGAGTTGCAGGAATGCCCCATCACCATCCTGTGACAATTCTCAGGAGTATACGCCGCAGGATCTCAAGTGGCATCTGTACAAAATAGCCAAAAATCTGTCCAAATTGTCACCTAAAATACAGCAAATTAATGTCAAACTCAAAGAGTTAAAATATGTTAAATATGTTTGTACTAGGCATGCCCCCTGCTCACCATCCCACCTTGCATAACAGTTTTGCGCATGGCTTATAAAGTAAATAAAAAAGAGAAAATGAAGTGTAAATAAAAATGTAAAAAATATTTAAAAGCAAAATAAATTCAAACAAAAAGAGACAGAACTGAGGTAAAATAAAATAAAACAGAGAATGCTCCACAAGAATTATAGTGATGGATATATCAATGCCAGTGATCTGCAAGCAGAAGGTAGTATAGATTAATGTTAAGAATCAAAAGTTTCATATTGTATATATTTAGCAGTAACATATGTGTATGTATATTAGAGAACAAGCCACAAAGAAAAAAATATATTTTGGTCATTGATATCTTTGATATCAATAAAATTAATTTGATAGACTGTTACTCAAAACTCTTTAAAGTTTACATTAATCTAAGTGAATAAGACGATCAACCTGGAAAACGCCAACCCAAACTTTTACAAGGCTTTAAAACTTCACATCCCTTTTCAGCTACCCACAGCTAAAGAATAAAGGACTTTAATTAAACAAATTACACATACGTAGCTCGTGGCGTGTACATAATAAGATGTGTACTCACCATGCAGCGATGAAAACCGGAATCGAAAGCATACATTACGTCAACATCAATATGTTTCCGTTAACCAATGAAAAACGTGTAGGCGGAGCGACATGTTCAGTCCCGCCTATTTATGGGCGGGGCTGCACGTTCAGCTCCGCCCACATTCAGCCCCGCCCCAATCTGCAGTCTGCAGATGGGTGTACTTGCTCACTGTTGGTCTTCCTTTTATGTCTTAACAGGAAATGCTGCCTAACTGAAGGCACATGAAAGCGACACCCAGTGGTTATTTATTGAATTACGTTTATTTTTGTACAGCGAGCCAGATTCTATTAATATTTATAAAAAAGCCTCGCGGGCCGCCATTAAACCTATTGCCGTAGTTTGGACACCCCTGATCTAGTCTATTAAGGGCATGTAAGCATTAAGGGCATGTTTGAATCCATTTTTGCTTTTTTAAGGAGGGAAAAATACGGTTTGTGCCCCAGCGCACGGTCTAAAAGAGTTATGCTTAACGTGCAAAACATGCATCAAATGCATTCAATCAACCAGAGTCTCATCTGCCATTCTCAGTCAGTTGCATCATGGCGCATTTGCTATTTATGTGACGGATTTTGTAAGTATTGAATGCTTCACTACTGTAGCTAGAAAACAATCTGCAGCGCAAGGATAAAGAACGAGCCTCCTCCATTCAACCTCTTTACTTTCTCTTTACTTTGATTTTCACAGTTTTCTCCTTTACTTTCGTGTAAGGAAGTAACGAAACGGTGGAAACTCACTCCACTTAAGGCATCCATTAGCATACATATTTAATTTTGTTTGTTAATCGCAAAGATTTGTTTCAAAACTATTTCTTAATTAAGTTCTAATTTCCAGCAAATTAATAAATGAGCAATAATAATAACATGTGGTCAAAAAGTTGAGTTATATACAAACACACGTCCTGTTTTTGTGCCCCATGAGCCATACAGTAGGTCTCCAAAACCTGACAGAGTTTTTTTTAAAAGAAAATTATTCTGTTCATCAAGGCAGCATTTATTAAATCTAAAAAAATGTAAACTGTTAAATATTTATTACAATTTTAAGTAACTGCTTTCTTTTTGTATTACTCTAGTCATTGTTTTTATTACTACTACCATTAATAATAATAATAATAATAATAATAATAATAATAATAATAAATATTAGAGAGATTTTTAAAGGATCGTGTGACTCTGAAGACTGGAGTAATGGAGCTGAAAATTCATAATTAAAATCACTATTAAATTAAATTATAAACTACTTTTAAACGGTTATTTTATAGTGCAATAACATTTCACAATTTTACAGTTTGTACTGTATTTTCAATGAAATCAATGCAGCCTTGGTGAGGAGGATAAGTTTATTAAAAACCCTACCGACCCTAGACCTTTGTCCAGCAGCATTATTGTTATTTTTTTAAGTAAAAATTGTACAGAACTGAAAAGTTTGACTCTTTGAATTAAAATTGTTTTTAATTTTTTTGTTGTTGTTGTTTTTTAGTTAACTGATATCTTGTCATTTTGCTTGCATATTGATTAAAAAGGTTTAGGCGTTTGATCTGAAGAACTGGACAAAAATATCATGTTTGTAATTTTGAGAAAAAAACAAATGTTAGAAACAGAAACTCTCATAGCAAAATAAACAATTCAAATCAGCTCATTTAAACTGATTAATCACTTGTTTCCATGCATTCATGGAAAAAGAACACTCAGTCCAATTTGTATTTATTGTTACGCCTCAAAGAGCCTAAAAAATCATAGATCATTCTGAAACAACCAACTATACGTGTTTATTATACAATCTGACGAAGCATGAAGCTAATTATCAAAGTCCTTCCACACTCACACCCCCCAAAACGAGCAAAGTAATTGCAAAAGCCAAAGAAGAGAAAGCAAGGATTGGGAAGCGGTCTCCTTTCACACTTCAGGTGTCAGATTTCTCACTTTTTGTACCAAACCAGCTCAAAAGAAGATGTGAGGACAAGTTGTGTCTGTGTGTGTTTCACGCCTGATTCCTCCTTCACACTTTCACGGATTGTTTCCTCTGAAAGCCGTCCAAAAACACCCCAGACAAAACCAGAAAACGTTTATGTTTCACAGGCCATCAAAAATATACGATAATGTCGATGAAAGCAAGAACATTTAGTCACTCTGATTTCTTTAGATAAAAAAAATATGTTGTCATTTTTTTTAATCTGTCTGCTTTGTTGCTATTTTTTTTCTGCTCTGGTCATGTTTGGGTTTGTTACGATGCAATGCTGACCCAGGAAGGAAAAACAACAAAATTCCCGTTTCAAAGCAGTTCCCTGCTGCGCTGATTCAGGCCACAGATTAGCAAGCTGTGCTCTGAACTGCCGATAGCCATCGCTGGAGCTCTGAGTGCTAAAACATATATAGACCGAAGATAAAGCAACATGTGCGAGATCATCATGCATGCCGACAGGGGTGAATCTGACATCACTCATGCGTTTGGAGAACCGGGAATGTCTGATCCTCAACAGATCTCGCCTTTCGAAATCTGCTGGTTGCAACAGGAGGAAAGAGTGATGCAGACACGATTATCAGCTTTCATAGGTTTAGTACTCCTGAAAATTGCAGTAAGGGAGATTATTCTAAAGATTGAAACAGAGCACTGTAGGAATGGCTTCTTTTATTTTTTATTACTCTAACGCAGTGTTTCTCAACTGGTGGGTCGCGACCCAAAAGTAGGTCGCGGGAACATTTTTAGTGGGTCGCGGTGTCACGCTCTTGAATAGAAAAAACAAAACAAATACGAGGATCCAGAATGCAAGGTCCTTTAATGACCAGATAGGACAGACAGTCACAAAAATGAACAGAAAAAATTAAAGCGTGAGACAGAAGGGAATCCAGGGAGTCCAGAAATGATGATCTCCAGAACCGCTGGCAGATCCAAAAAACAAGCAGGGCGTCCTGGCAGATACAGAGCACAGAATGAGCGATAACGAACTGACAAGATACAACGACTGCCTCGTACCTATATACAGAGACATAATTAGACACAGCTGACAAAAATCAGCACAGCTAATAAGCAACCATGTGATGAAAACAGAACGCTACACCACGCACATGAATGAGCAAAACAAAACCATAAGACAAAAACAGAGACACACCAGAAAGTGCGCATAGCCTGCAACCGTGACACGCGGAGTGTGTGTAAAACATTCATTTTTAACTTATTTTGCTTATACCGGACTTTTATTTTGAAATGCTCATATCAGACTTTTATTTTGAAATGCGTATATCGGACTTTTATTTTGAAATGCACAATTGTACTTTGTAATATTTGTATAATTTGATACATTTTGTCCAATGAAATCAATAAAAAATTGTTTATTTGTAAGTCTTGGTGATTTTCTTATGATTTATCTGTCACTACTTGTGTATTCATTCATTCATTTTCTTTTCGGCTTAGTCCCTTTATTAATCCGGGGTCGCCACAGCGGAATGAACCGCCAACTTATCCAGCATTTGTTTTACGCAGCGGATGCCCTTCCAGCCACAATCCATCTCTGGGAAACACATCCACACATTCTCATTCACACACATACACTATGGACAATTTAGCCTACCCAATTCACCTGTACCGCATGTCTTTGGACTGTGGGGGAAACTGGAGCACCCGGAGGAAACCCACGCAACCACGGGGAGAACATGCAAACTCCACACAGAAATGCAAACTGGCCCAGCTGGGAATCGAACCAGCGACCTTATTGCTGTGAGGCGAACGTGCTACCCACTAAGCCACCATGGCGCCCTACTTGTGTATGTTAACAAATAAATACAAATAAAATCATTATAATTCCTAAAATTAAAATATAGTTCCTAAAAATTTGGGTCGCAGCTTGATGACCATGTAAAAATGTGGGTCCCATGGCCAAACCAGTTGAGAACCACTGCTCTAACGTGTGCAATGATGTCATGATGCAGGTATTTAATAAGCACATAAATATGTTTAGCGATATTATAAAAATAACAGATTTTTAGTACATCTGAAGAAAATATGTGCAAGCGTGAATATTTCTTAGAGAATATCACATTTACGCTGTTAATGTAACATGGGGATGTGACACTGACAACTGAGGTGTGGATCAACATGCAGGTTTATTAGCAATGTTAGAATAGCAGCAAACAGATGCATACAGACAGTCCAGAATCGTAATCATGAACAGGCAAGGAGTCAAAAGACTGGCAGCAGGAAGGGGATAAACAGATTAGCAAGTGAAGGTAGAAATAGGGATGGCTGACGTGAAGTGTTTCGAAACACTGCACCGAAGCATGAGCCGAAACACCCAGGTCACGTGACTAAAGTGTTTCGAAACACCTGATCACGTGACTAAGTGTTTCGAACCACCTGGTCACGTGACTAAAGCGATTCAAAGCATCGATCAGTTCAGAAGCGATTCGAGACCTGGTGATTCTGCTTTTGACTGACAGGGTCAGAAAACACTTTTGTCCTGTATAGCCGAGTGGACCGTGCGTGTGTGCAAGTTGTTATTTTGCTTCAAATGACTTAGCGTTCGAATCTCGACTTGTACAAATACTCAGACATCATGATTTTATGTATTTTAATCATGTTACTGTTTTATGGTGGAGTCTAGATAGGATACAGCGGCAGTTATGCCATCAATTTAGCGCCATTTCTGTAACACTGTACAACAATAATTAATATTTTTTACAGTACTGTGATGGTTGGGTTTAGAGTTTGGGCAATAAAATACAATAAATGGTAAATTTAATGAATAATATAAATAATTCTTGTTAACCTTCGGCCACAACTGTATCAGATCTAGCAACAACCCTGTTTTTTGACCAAAACAAGACATATTTATTCAAAAAAGTGTTTATTCGGATGTCAGACCAATGTTGAAACAAAACGATACAAGAACAGAGCAATGCAAACTGATATTAAAGCATTTCAAAAGAGCAGAATTCACCTGGATCCGAACCCACTATCCCTGCATGGTAGGTAGAAACCCTTACCGCTCCACTACATCACTTGGTGAACCAATCCCACAAAGTGGGTTTTAATACCTCAATTTTCTCAACTGTTGTTGGCTGAAGCTGTTCAAGTGAAATACACAGAAAATGACCACTAGGTGTCACCGTAGAGCGGGGTTTCGAAACGTTTCGAAGCTTCGACTGCTTCAGTGTTTCATGAAGCCTCGCTTTGCCCATCACTAGGTAGAAACATGGTAAAACAAGACCAAGGCAACGCGTTGTAATGTCACATGAAGCAAACAAGACTCAGCCACAGTGAGTGTTTCTGTGTGGTTTAAATAGTGTGTGTAATCAGTCCTTGATGATCCTCAGGTGGTGTGTGTGCAATCAGTGGTGACTTGGAGCAGGAGTGTGTGTGTTGCATGTATGGAGATATAGTCCATGAAATGGCAGATTTGTAGTTCTTATGTGGTTGTGTGTGTGTACCAGCGATCTCTGGTAAATTTTTGTAATATAACGGACGTTACTTTACGCCAGCTGCTGGAAATAAACCGTGAAATTCCAGATTTTCTTTTTACAGTGCAGTCTTGAAGGGATAGTTCACTCAACACTGAAAATCCTGTAACCATTTTCTTTCCCATCATTCACCACAAACCTGTTTGAAGTTTCTTTCTTTAGTTGAACCTGAATGAAGATGTTTTGAAAACTGTAGGAAACATGTAACCATTGACTTCCATGTATTTCCTACTATGGAAGTCGATAGTTCATTCATTCATTCATTAATTTTCTTGTCGGCTTAGTCCCTTTATTAATCCGGGGTCGCCACAGCGGAATCAACCGCCAACTTATCCAGCATATTTTTTTTTACGCAGCGGATGCCCTTCTAGCCGCAACCCATCTCTGGGAAACATCCATACACACACATTCACACTCATACACTACGGACAATTTAGCCCATCCAATTCACCTATACCACATGTCTTTGGACTGTGGGGGAAACTGGAGCACCCGGAGGAAACCCACGCAACCACGGGGAGAACATGCAAACTCCACACAGAAATGCCAACTGACCCAGCCGAGGCTCGAACCAGCGACTTTCTTGCTGTGAGGCAAACGTGCTACTCACTACGCCACCGTGGCGCCTGAAGTCGATAGTTACATTCTTCAAAATATCTTCTTTTGTGTTCAACAGAAATAAAGAAACTGAAACGGAACCACTTAAGGGTGAATAAATACAGAGTAAATGTAAAATCTTTTGGGTGAACTATCTCCATATATGTCACACGATCCTTCAGAAATAAGTTCTAATTTGCTGATATGCACTGCCATGTCACAGCAAGCAGGTTGCTGGTTCGAGTTCTAACTGGGTCAGTTGGCATTTCTTTGTGGAGTTTGCACGGTCTCCCCATGTACGCATGGGTTTCCTCTGGGTGCTCCAGTTTCCCCCACAGTCCAAAGACATGCAGTATAGTTGTATTGAATAAACTAAAATGGCCTTACTGTATGTGTGTGAATGTGAGAGTGTATGGGTGTTTCCTTGTACTGGGTTGCAGCCGGAAGGACATCTGCTGTGTAAAACATATGCTGAGTAAGTTGGCGGTTGTGTAAGCTTCCCAGAAATGGGTTGCAGATGGAAGGGCATCCGCTGCGGAAAACATATGCTGGATAAGTTGGTGGTTGATTCCGCTGTGGCGACCCCAGATTAATAAAGGGACTAAGCCGACAAGAAAATGAATGTATGAATAAATAAAAGTTGGCGGTTCATTCTGCTGTGGTGACCCCTGATGAAAAATCTACTTCAATAATGATTTACCTTGTTTTTAATGATGAAATTGTGAACGTTTTTAACTGAATATCAGATGAATAACTGATTATGATGATGAACCGCCTTATTTTATACTAAAATATTGAAAAATTGTATTCAATATTAATATTTCCTTCCAAAAAAATGGCTTTCAATAGTCCAAAGTGTGCTCTGTTCCTGGAAAGTACCTACTTGTTTTGCCTGTTAAGAAGTAGGTCAGCCCTATGTTAAACTGTTGAAAAAAAAACAGACAGGATGGTGCGTGGGGGTATTTTACGTACAAAACATCCAGTTCCCTTGTAGAAAGGAATACATTTATTTTGTTAGCTTGAATGGCTGGAAGAGTCTTGCTCATTGGCTCTGACATTGCATTAGGGATGTCAGATCTAACATCATAGCCAGAGCTCGGTCTGTTCACATACGGAAATGACACTCCAGGGATGGCGGCCTTTTGTAGAAATGGCCAGAGCAGGTCACGCCAGAGGTGATATTTGAGAGCGAATGCAGTGATTCTCATGGTCCTCGGCACCCACATGCTGATCCAGTTAGGCCTTTAGGAGGGCTCACGGGTGGGGGCAAAGAGACCCCGGCAGCTGGTGCTAGAGCTTGCCAGGCCTCCGCTTCTCCAGATGTGCAGACATTTGGCTGTTAGCCTCACACGTGAGCCAGAGATCGGCTGCAGTGTTGTGGAGGGGGAAAAAAAGTGGGTTCCCAGGGTCCAGTATCATGCATCGACCAGCTGTCCATCTAGAGGGAGTTTATTTGAGGCTTAACAGTAGAAGACAGGTCTGTTAAATGCTTGGCCTTATGCCTCTGTTTGAATTCTGTCATCTTTCGGTTTGGACCAAAATACACTCTCTGACATCAAATATTAAATGAACTTGCCAATGAGTCGAATAAATATACACAGAGAACACATGCAGATGTACTTACAGTGTAAAAACAAAAAAAAAACGGTGGTCACACTTTATTTTGATGGTCCGTTTGTTGAGTTTAAGTTACGTTGCATCTACATGCCAACTAAGGCCCTGTTTCCACTAGTCTGTTTTAGTTTTAAAACAGTGTTTTAGCATGAAAACAATCCGCGTCCACACTAGCGTTTCACCCAAGCGTCTCTCAACAGATGTCCCTCCACACTACTCCACCAAATACGTATATAACGTGACCATTCGCGCACTCTGGACATGCGCGTTCAAGTATAAACAGGAAGCACGTGTCTCGCTAGGCATTTGGTTATTGTTAGTCAACAAACGCTGATTGAACGATGAACGCGATGGCAAAGAAAGCAAGAGAGATCTTTTTGTGGACAGACGACGAGGTCGAGTTGTTACTTAAAGTAACAAATGAATATAAAACATCCATGGCTATCGAAAATACAGTGTTTACAGTGAAGGCTGGTCTGCTGTCTTCCGGTGACGTTGTAGCCATGTGTGCTTGACGAATAAGAGAAGGTTACGCAATGACCCAAAGCCCCAATCACGTAGCTGATCTCAGCAGCCACACCTCCGTTTTCAAAGGTATCCGTTTCCCTCCATCCACACTGAGACGGGGCAGCAGCGTTTTACAATGAAAATGGCCTCTCCAGCGTTTCCAAAACGCTTCGTTTTCGCGGCTTAAAAACTCTGGCGTAGTGTGGACTGATGGCTTAACCGTAGCTAAACTTATGCGTTTTAAAACGAAAACGCACTAGTGTGAATGGGGCCTAATTCTCATTAGATTATAAGTAGACTGTTAGGTTGGGGTTAGTGTTAGTTGACATGTACTTGCATTGTTTCTTATAATCAGTTCAATGTCTATTGAAGGACTTTTAAATGTAGGGCTTGCACGACTACTGGTTTCTGCTAATCGATTTCTTTTCAAAACAATACTCGAGTTACTCGACTACCCGTGGTTTGAGCTACTAGTTAAAAAGACACAAAGAAATCCTTCTCAATGCACGTTTTATTTATTCATATCCGAATACATCGATTATATAGGCCTAACATATATTGACAAAACTTGATTTTACTTTTTTAAGTTAAAGAGTAATATAAAAATAAAAAGCTGCACGCAACATTGTCATTTAACATCTGCGTCATAAGCTTTCTTTATATGCGAAGCGAACTCGTGTTCATCATGTAGGTTAACGCTTTGATAAGTAATTAAAGTAACTTTATCATTTAACATGTTTTCAGTAGTAACAAGAACTAAGTAAACTTTATTACTTAAACCAGTTCAGAAAGACAAAAACAGTTCTCGTCAACAATACAGCTGACCCGCAAAAAAAAGAAATAGCCTAAATCAATAAAGGCATAAAAAAGCTGAAATTGAAAATACCTAAATAATATTGATAACACTAAGAAAAGAAAAAAGAAAAAAGCTGCTATGTTTATTTATTATGTAATTATTATGTTTTAATTATAGATTTAATGTAGGCTATAGAAAGTAAAAGTAGCCACACCTGAAACCTAAAATGCGTCTTGAAAACTAAGCTAATTAAGCAGTATTCATAACTGGTTATAATTGGCTAATTAAGCAGTATTCATAACACTAATTAAAAGATTAATAAAAATATTCTACACTTGGCTAATTCTCATTCAATATTTTAATATCTGCTGCATTTCAACAGTTTATTAAAATAGCGAAATGAACAAATACATTCGCCTACTTCAACCGGCCTGAAGATTATGCAAACGACCATGTGCGCAAGTACTGTATGTTATCAAACAAGTAGTCTGATTTAAAAATAAATAAATCTAATATTTAATTTTCCAGCAGTGATAACAGTTATGAAAATTATTTTGGTTCAGAAAAGAAATAGTTCAACAAGCGACAATAGCCTATAAAGCGAAACGGAAAATAAATAATAAATAAACTATTTATAAGTAAATTATTTAAATAAATAAAAAATATATATTAAAATAATAAATAAAATATGCTTAGACACGGTAAACAAACAAATGACTGCATGATATTTTAACACGCAGACATAATGTATGAGTAAATGTATTTTATATTTAAAAGTCATTGAAAAAACAGCAACGAAACTATGAATAAAAAGCGCATGTTGCATTTTATTCATTTTATATTTACCCTGCTTAATTGGTCAACTTAATTGGTTTCTGTTCAATCCAGTAAAATTAAAAAAAAAGATTGACTTTACTTAATTGATTTTTGTTGGGACAACATTATTTACTTATGTGGAACCCAGCATTATTTACAGTGTATCTGTTACACAAGGGGTTTCCAGTTATTTATTTGGGTTGTGAATCACATTATGGAAGCTCGATCTCTGCTTTGTCGAATTTTGATGTTGAAAAATCAACTCTACGGTTTAATTTTTATTTTCATTTTAGTAGTTTGAAATAATGTAATACATAAGAAATAGTATATAGAGAGAAATACGTCTGTAAGTAACAGAAAATGTATATACTGGCATTGTATTCCAATTTTTTAACACACTGTACAAATTTTTTAAAACTTTACTATTAAATATGGTTCTATATTGATATTGTACTGTATTTTATAACAATGTATACAATGGTCGCCAATTTTTTGTTTCTTTGTACACAAACAAAAACATCATCAAGAGCATGTGGTGAAGAGAAAGTCATGATTGACCAATGCTCAACACAAACAACTACTTCACAAACAGAATAACATTCTAATCTCATGATAACACACATGACACTAAAGTAATGCAATTAACAATATCGATCAACATCAGATGTAACTTTACATTCTAATAGGGTAACTGATAAAGAAAAACCTTTCTTGAGATCCACCTGAGCTCAAATTCCCTTTTCGCTCCGCAAACGAAGGGAACCCCAGGCTCGAGGATATTATGAGCTGAGGGCTTTCTCCCGGGACAGCATGCCAAACAAGCTTTATTAATACCAATCATCAGCTAAGTGTGAACTCTTGAATTGCACATTATTTGTTTCAAAGATAATGAACAGGGGATTTTGATGACTAAATTTACTATAGTAAATGTTAGATTTGACAGTATAGAAATAATTATTGTTCCCCATCTTTGATTACCTGCTTTTGACAAATGCAAAATCAAATTTTGCATTGGTTGGGTGGATGCATGGAGGCATGCTTAGACCAGCTATCCATCAAGGGGGAGTTTATTTGAGTCTTAACAGTAAACCAGGTCTGTTCACTTCTTTGCTTGATGCCTCTGTTTGAATTTACAGGCCCCTCTTCATGATACTGTATCTGCCATCAGTTTGTTTAGACCAAACAATTTGTACACATGCCAACTCCCTGTTTTATCTTCACGCTAACATACACATGTGTAGAGAGAGGAAGAAAAAGCAAAGATACTGATTTATTATGCATTCTGCGATTGTAAAGTTTAACACTAGTGATGCGCAGATAGCGGTTATATCCGCGGGCGGGTCGCGTGAGTCAGGTAATAGAAAAATGTATGATATTATTCATGATTAATTGCAGGTGGATCACAGGTGAATGAGTTTAATTAATAACGATTTTTGCTTTGCGTTATTTTAAACACAATCTGTAAAATATTAATATTAATATGTTTTTAATACATTTTTCATCAGGCAAACAGGTCCTGATTGCAGGCTGATTTTAAAACAAAATAATGCGCATGGTGGAGGAGGTCCATTTGTTAAAGCAGAAACGAAGGCGAAAGAGATCTGAGAGAAAGTTAAATAGGAGAATTAAAAACAAAACAAAAGGAAGGAAAGAAAGAAAAGTGTCATGTGGGAGCGTTTTAGCAAAGTGATTATCGAGAATGAATCAGTGCTGGGGATGTAATATGCAACGGCTTAAATGAAGCACTTTATGTATATGAAAGCCACAAGACCGGTACCTCAAATATGAAACATCATGTGTGTGCTAAATCGAAAGGCGGGTCAAGTCAATGTCAGACAAGCACTTCAAGTTCTTACGTCCGTCAAGACAGCAAAATTTACCACTGGAAGATAAAGGCCCGTTTTTGCTCGCGTTTTCGGGCGTCAATGGGGCGTCAATGTGATTGTGCACACCAATGCGCAAAACGGCAGGCGTAAAATTTTTAAGAAACGCCTCATGCTTGTTTTTTGTTTTGACGTGCTGCGTCAAAACCTTCTCCACCGATCAGATTGGCACTTTTGTTCACATGTACGGAGCCACTGAAGTTACAATAAACACCCCTTGGAGGAGCTCAAGCTCAAAACTGTCAATGTGAGCGCACATTGAAGAAGATGCCCAGAGGCGATGTGAATGTGGAGCTGCTTATTGCACTGGTGAACAATAATCATCTCTTCATCACTAGAGCTGCTGCTTGAACCATCCATGCTTTGCCACTCGCCAACAACAAGCGTTTCAACTTTCGCTTTTCTTCTTCTGTGTAACAAGCGTCTGTCAGAAGCTTGGCACCACCCTGTGCACCATCTAACGTCAAGGAGTGATTTTGCACACTCTTCTGCTCGACGCCAGAGAAAATCACTTGGGCTTGAATGCGGAAAAACGTCTCGAAAACGCTGACGATAAACGCAAACGAAAAGCGTCCGGTGTGTACGAGCCTTAAGTCTAGATATAGCCCACCCCCCTTCCATGTTGTCTCTGGCAAGGGAATCTGCTGTTAATAACGAACGATCCATGCTGACCTATCGGAATGCTTAAATCAAAGAATTAGAAATATTAAAGTGATGATCAGGTGCTGGTCGGTTGGTAAATATATATCAGATAAAATTTGAAGGCCGCTGGTTCAAGCCTCGGCTGGGTCAGTTGGCATTTCTGTTTCTGAGTTTGCATGTTCTCCCCGTGTTCGCGTGGGTTTCCTCCGGGTGCTCCGTTTTCCCCCACAAGTTCAAAGATATGCGGTACAGGTGAATTGGGTAAGGCTAAATTGTTCGTAGTGTATGTGTGTGAATGAGAATGTGTGGATGTTTCCCAGGGATGGGTTGCGGCTGGAAGGGCATCCCCTGCGTAAAACAAATACTGGATAAGTTGGCGGATCATTCCGCTGTGGCGACCCCGGATTAATAAAGGGACTAAGCCGACATGAAAATAAATGAATGAATGAGTAAAATTATATGTGCGGGCGGATGATTGGCATGAAGCCGGGGATTCAGGTATTCAGCTGATCCGCACATCTCCATCACACACCAGCTGACTGATGGAGAGAGAATTATGATTTTGGGGTTGAATTGGCTTGGCGTAAACCCCTACTCTTTTTCGAAGAACATCCTGGGATTTTTAACAACCACAGAGAGTCAGGACCTTGGTTTAACGTCTCATCTGAACGACGACACTCACTGTGCAGTAAAGAGTCCCCATAAATGTACTGGGGCATTAGGACCCACACAGACCACAGGCTGCTGGTCTCACGAACACCACTTCTGGCAGCAACCTAGCTTTCCCATGTGGTCTCCCGGTATAGCACAGCCCTGCTTAGCTTCAGGAGGCGACCATGTGAGAGTTGCAGAGATCTTACTGTAGGCTAGCTAGCTAAACTTAGCTTCTTGGAATATATTTCAAAAGGATAACAATTTTACAGAAGGGACTAATAATTTTGTCTGTTGAAGATCTAAACTAGTGACTCGTTGGACTTTCCAACACTATATACAAGTCTACTATTGTGTGTTTGTTTACTTTCCACTCCCACTGCTTGACGTTTAGCTACATGCGTGATTTACATTAGCTTTTTGTTTTGCGTTAGAGCATTCATTGTTGATTTTTGAAAAGATTAACTTTTTATTTGAAAGCTGATTTACTGTTAAAGTATTCAAAAACTAAGATAAGTTTGTAGCATTGTGAGCATTCAGTAGCGTTTTGTGTTACTTTTCCCACACAGTTTCACTTGAGGCGCAACAGAAAGCAGCCTGTGTCTATATTTTTAGTGAAATATTAAACCTCTGTCTTTAAAACCTTTAGCTTACGGTATGTGTCTGTTTCAGATCCTGCACATATTAAAGGCATTTCTCGTAACTGACCTGGAGTAAAATACTGTAAAACAATTAGACAAATGTGGATCATTACTGTTCAACATGCTGAAATCAGGTCATGTCTCCTATTAGCATTTTTTACAAGCTTACATATCAGAAATGATGTTGATTTATTCACACTATCATCATTTTGCTGTTTAATTCCAAGCCCTCAGTAGATTTTACCAGAACTTTCCCTTCATTGCCACCCTTAAGTCGCTTGATTTTAAGTCTCTGTCCTTTGCCTTTATCGTGTATTTACTGCCTCCTAGTGTTTCAAAGATGACTTATTTCCTTTTTCTTTGTCTTTTTTCAGGGTGGATGCTCGGGGTCTTCATGTGGTGGTTGTGACTGCAGTGGTGTTAAAGGGGCGAAGGTGAGCACATTTTCTTCTACTTCCTGCCATGTTACATATGTTTTTATCAACCTTTTTATTGGGATATAATAAAAATATGACAATATAACATCACAATCATCTTTAAATCTTTGTTTACAATTTAGAGGAAAAAACAACAACAAGACCCCCGCCCCGAAACAAACAAACAAACAAACAAACAAACAAAAAACATACAAAACTAAAAAAGAAGGATAAAAAAGGAAAAAAGGGGAAAAAAAGAGGACACAGATTGTTTAAATTAGCAACAAATTATTCTAGAAAATAGAATCATCTATACATCTTACAGGATCATCAATATGACAATGGTTTGCTTAAATAAATCATTGGAAATAGGGAGAATATGTAGATAGGCTAAGCCAGTGTCGATTTTTCCTGTTTCTCTTCTTATCCTGTTTCATTTAATAAATTGCTGAGATTTTTATTTGAAATAAGAGGGTATCCACATTTTCTCAAAAACAGTAAGTTTGCCTTTTAACATGCACTGAATGAAATCTTTTCCATAGCTAAACAGAAGGACATATTATTGATCCACTGTACAATACATGGCCTTTCCATTTTCCTCCAGTACAAAGCTATTAGACGCTTTGCTTGGAGTATACTTGCCATATTACATATGTTGCATAATTTCAGAAAAATTGAGATATTAATTCATAAATGAATGAATGAATGAATCTATCTATCTATCTATCTATCTATCTATCTATCTATCTATCTATCTATCTATCTATCTATCTATCTATCTATCTATCTATAGAGGCATTATTTTATCTGAAATGTGAAAGAAATAAAAATCTCTCCTTCGAATAAAACAAGTATTATTAGTATCACTTTACTCAAACTCAAACAGTAAAGAAAAAGAATAGTCAGGTGATCTCCTTTTCCTCCATAGCCATAGATATTGTTAGAAATACATGAAAAAAAGAAAGTGAAAGCTGAAAGAGATCAAATAATTTACAGTGGATATTACAGTAGTACCAATAGACACATTATATCATTTTATAAATATCATATTGTTAAATATGATGGTTTCTTTATTAATTCCCTGTAAAAAACGACAAGTGACCTTACATTGTTTTAACACATATGGTCTATTTACTATGTTTTTATTCACTTTTCATTTATTAGTTAAAGTCAAGATTCACCTGCACACTTTTTTATTCACAGGATTTCTGAAAACTTTTCGATTAGATTCACTTTTTTAATGCACAGTGATTTACCTGTGTATTTACAGATAGATCTCAAAAATGATAACGCAACTAAATTATATTCACCTAATGAATGCAACCGTATTCTGTTGATAAATATTATTTTCAGCCAGCTTTTTATTATCTTGAAATTACTTTATTGTCGTAATTTAGTCCCAACAACAGAGGGACTTTTTTTGTCAATATCATACATTTACATGATCTTCATATTCTTCAAAAATCTGGATTGCCTCAAACAAAACAAAGATTTCAATCACATTTCCTGGAGCATCAAGCCATGATGTTTTTACAAAAATGCTGTGGCAAGTTTTTGTACCATCTGTTGGTTTAGACGAGAATGCAAACAGCTGGCTTTAGCCCCGTTGAACTTTACTGTCTGCACAAAGCTGCGTAGAGTGTGTGGGCATTCATGACCCTTTCAATGTAATTCGTAATGTCGGAACACTGATCTGTCGCGCCATCTAGTGGTGCGTGCGTGTTAACAAAATTGTCTGCAATTTCTCAAAGTTCATTATGCAGTGAATGGGTATGAGATTCATAGAAAATATACAGTAGTTAATAATAAGGTTTATATAAGGTATAAGGTTTATAATTAATAAGGTTTTCTCATTGGTTTATGTTTGTTAATGTAATTTACTAATCTAAACAAACAACTATATATTTTTTGCAGTATTTTGTATCAATTTTCAATGTTTCTTAATAAAAATTCAGTCACGTTAACAAGCACAACTTTGATTTGAATACTGCATTAGCAAATGTTGAAACTAACATCAACTGCAATTATTAATGCTGTATTATTCACTGCAAAACAAATATCTAAAAAATAAGATTATACTTACCCCATTGGCAGATTGTTCAGAAAACTACTTGATTTTGATATATATCTAAAAACAAGAGCATTTTTTTTCTTGTCTAGTAAATGCTTCTTGATTTATGAATTTGTAGATATTTGGACTAGAAACAAGACAAAAACTAATCATATTAGTAAACAACATTAGCATTAATACACATCACTCTGGTGACTTGACTATGATTGATTCATCGCAACAATCCAAAGTAGGCTATTTCTTAATAACAGCCACTGAAACTAATGACACAGGCTCATCTGGGTACTACAAATCGTCCTGACTGTTGTGAATGCATTCATATCCAAATTTATGTGATTATCTTTCAAGACGCTGTTTTTTTATTGTTTGGCGCCATCTTTTGGCGCCATCTTGTGACTGAATATGTATTTAGGCTGCATTGATAAATTTTTGTTTCTGTAAGCTTTACGTTTAATTAAAGGGTTGATGATTTATTACAACTCAGATTAATGTTTTGTGCCTAATTGTTTAGTCAACACGCACAACTTTGATTTGAATAATGCATTAGCAAGTGTTCTAATTCTAAATGCTGTATTATTCACTGCAAAACAAATATCTAAAAATAAGATTATTTTACTTACCCCAATGGCAGATTACTTGGAAAACTAAGGAAAACTGCTTGATTTTGACATACAGGGAGTGCAGAATTATTAGGCAAGTTGTATTTTTGAAGATTAATTTTATTATTGAACAACAACCATGTTCTCAATGAACCCAAAAAACTCAATATAAAAGCTGAATATTTCTGGAAGTAGTTTTTAGTTTTAGCTATTTTAGGAGGATATCTGTGTGTGCAGGTGACTATTACTGTGCATAATTATTAGGCAACTTAACAAAAAACAAATATATCCCCATTTAAATTATTTATTTTCACCCGTGAAACCAATATAACATCTCAACATTCACAAATATACATTTCTAACATTCAAAAACAAAACAAAAACAAATCAGTAACCAATATAGCCACCTGCCATCCATGGATTCTGTCTGTGTTTGGATCTGTTCACCATCAACATTGCGTGCAGCAGCAACCACAGCCTCCCAGACACTGTTCAGAGAGGTGTACTGTTTTCCCTCCTTGTAAATCTCACATTTGATGATGGACCACAGGTTCTCTATAGGGTTCAGATCAGGTGAACAAGGAGGCCATGTCATTAGTTTTTCTTCTTTTAGACTCTTTCTTGCCAGCCACGCTGTGGAGTACTTGGATGCATGTGATGGAGCATTGTCCTGCATGAAAATCGTGTTTTTCTTGAAGGATGCAGACTTCTTCCTGTACCAGTGCTTGAAAAAGGTGTCTTCCAGATACTGGCAGTAGGACTGGGAGTTGAGCTTGACTCCATCCTCAACCCGAAAAGGCCCCACAAGCTCATCTTTGATGATACCAGCCCAAACCAGTACTCCACCTCCACCTTGCTGGCGTCTGAGTCGGATGGAGCTCTCTGCCCTTTACGGATCCAGCCACAGGCCCATCCATCTGGCCCATCAAGACTCACTCTCATTTCATCAGTCCATAAAACCTTAGAAAAATCAGTCTTAAGATATTTCTTGGCCCAGTCTTGACGATTTAGCTTGTGTGTTTTGTTCAGTGGTGGTCGTTTTTCAGCCTTTCTTACCTTGGCCATGTCTCTGAGTATTGCACACCTTGTGCTTTTGGGCACTCCAGTGATGTTGCAGCTCTGAAATATGGCAAAACTGGTGACAAGTGGCATCTTGGCAGCTGCACGCTTGACTCTTCCCAGTTCATGGGCAGTTATTTTGCGCCTTGGTTTTTCCACACGCTTCTTGCGACCCTGTTGACTATTTTGAATGAAACACTTGATTGTTTGATGATCACGCTTCAGAAGCTTGGCAATTTTAAGAGTGCTGCATCCCTCTGCAAGATATCTCACTATTTTTGACTTTTCGGAGCCTGTCAAGTCCTTCTTTTGACCCATTTTGCCAAAGGAAAGGAAGTTGCCTAATAATTCTGCACACCTGATATAGGGTGTTGATGTCATTACACCACACCCCTTCTCATTACAGAGATGCACATCACCTAATATGCTTAATTGGTAGTAGGCTTTCGAGCCTATACAGCTTGGAGTAAGACAACATGCATAAAGAGGATGATGTGGTCAAAATACTCATTTTACTAATAATTCTGCACTCCCTGTATATCTGAAAACAAGACCATATAGACTGAATGAATATTAAGTGTAGGCTGCATTGATACATTTTTGTTTCTGTAAGCTTTACGTTTCGTTAAAGGGTTGATGAATTATTACTTCTTAGATTGATGTTTTGTGCCTAATTGTTTAGTTTTATGGCAAGTAGCTGTAATAATCTAGATAATGTACTTCTAGGTGTCTTTTTTTGTCAACAAAGGCCTTCAGTCTTCAGATACAACAGATTAGACTGCTGATCGCTGATAAGTTGGGCTTTATTTTGTGAGGAAAAATTTACATTATCAATTGCTTAAATAATGGAACATTTTATTGTTAAGTGTGATCTAAATAGAAGTGAAAGTGAAATAAGCGAAAAGAAAAAAGGGAGAAGATGAAACTCATTGAAATCATGACCTTTTGTTTTTCCACATTAGGGTGAGGTTGGGCTCCCTGGTTTAATGGGCCTTGTTGGATTCCCTGGAATGCAAGGTCACGAGGGCCCTCCAGGGTCAATGGGGCCAAAGGTAAAGTTTTGTTCATTTTACCAATTCCGATAACATCCTTAAGTTCTATTTAGAATCTATATCTCTTTTCCTCTCTCTTTTTACGTAATTAAATAGTTAGTTAGATAATGCAAATTAGCAAAAGCAAAGAATTGTTCTGTTCTTTTTAAATGTTTATACCTATTTTTTTAATCAGGGAGACAAAGGGGAGACAGGAGCACCAGGAATTAAAGGAAGCAGAGTAAGTGTCCACACATGTTTGTCTGTCTGTCTGTCTATCCGTCCGTCCGTCCATTCATCCGTCTATCTGTTTTCTGTCTGTCTGTCTGTCTCATCCTTTCCTGTATGTTTATCCATTCTCATGATTTGCAACTCTTTAGTTTTTTCTGTGTGTGCTTTCCAAAAAGGTTCATGAGATGCACATTTGAGCAATTTCAGAGAACTGGTTTATTATTCAGTTATTGGTAACACTTTATTTTGACGGCCCATTTGAGTATTACTGTAGTAGTCTGTCTGCTAAATATCTGTTGATACAGTCATTCAACAGACATTTAACTGCAAGTACATGTCAACTTACACTAAACCCTAACCCCAACCCTAAGCCCAACCTTATAGTCTACTTATAATCTAATGAGAATTAGTATGCATGTAGATGCAATGTAACTTAAATTCAACAGACCGTCAAAATAAAGTGTGACCCAGTTATTTGTTGATCGGCATTCTTTTTATTAGTGAAAGTCAAGATTTACCCACAAAACTCAATTTCAAAAGGTCTAATAGAAAAAGCTTGACAGTTTATGGCAACTTATTGAACCATTTAGCATTTAATGACTAAAAACTTACAACTGCTTGAATATACAGTACTTGAGCAATTCCAACTTGTGCTTTTAAGATATAAGCCAGTTAGATGATGTGGAGGAGAACAAGTTGAGAATTTCATTTATTTCATGAGAACTAGACAGAGTTTAACATTTTGAGTAAGTTGCATGCTATGTGTTCTGCTGTTTATATGAATAGCTCTTGAAAAATGCACTTCATTCCTTGCAAATATTAATAATGAATTGATAAATGCACCAATGCTGTAGTGAAAAATTGTAAAAAGCACTCTGTAAATTAACGTTTATTACATTATACTGTAAATCTATTGTAGGGCCAACCTGGTCAAGCCGGTTTCCCGGGACGCCCAGGTATTCCAGTAAGTTGACTTTTGTTTTTGAGAAAAATTGATTGCCATGTTTAAATGTTAAGAATTTCAGGTGAAAACATTATGGTATAATATTAATGTAATTGTGTTGAACATCCACAGGGTCTTCCTGGTCTAGAAGGAGCACCTGGACCTCAAGGAATCCCAGGCTGCAATGGAACGAAGGTACAAAGAGTGTTTTTGAGACCTATGAACTTATTAGTCCATCCACAAGTAACATGATCCATTTGGGATGAACAATCATTCTGGGTCTTCGGTTAATCATAAAACCTTCAGTGTCACTGAATAGAGTATTTATTTGTGTTTTGCAGGGGGATCGAGGTTTTGATGGAATCCCAGGTATTACGGGATTGCAGGGACCACCGGTATGACTCATTTCATGTCATGTGCCTCTAATATTTCCCATTTATTTTGTGTTATTACACAGAATTGAACATTATTTGACATTAGGTGATGCTAATTCAGTCCAGCAACAGATTCTAAACTTAAATGTCTTGCTGAATCTTTCACAGGGTATACCAGGTATCAAGGGAGGAAAGGTATGGATCCTGTTATTTGTTGTTCTGCATTACAAAACAATAAGGCATGAAAGGCAATATGTTACATATGATTTTAACACTGATGTTCACCCTGGTTTACTGTATGTACAGTAGAAACGTACAATTAAAACAAATCTGTCCTACATGACTGTAGAGAAAGCAGACAGTGGTGTTCCCTTTGTGTGCAATGTAAATCATATTTTGCTTAAAAAGAAATATAGAAACACATACTACTGACATTCTAGCAATAACAACTAAAAGCAAATGGAGCACGCCATAAACCAAACATGGTCATTCTAAATCATCATAACATACTGTTTTGAGTGCCTATAATTGCTTTCACAAAACGTTGTATCTTAATATTAATTAAAAAATTTAATAAAACAGCACCGCTACACTGTATATGCCAGAATATGAACTATCTATGGAAGTGGTCAACAGTGGACATAAAAACCTCCCACACTAAACTTTCTGTTCTAATCAGCGTTGTCCACTTGTGATCGGTTCTGTAGGCATAAATAGAGCAAAAGTTTGTCCAAAAGGCATATTCATAGCTCATTGTTAGTGCTCTATTGTTAACCAATTGGAATTTTTTTTATAAACCCACACGGAAAGAACCTATTTACCTTATTCTCCACATCTTTTTGGCTTGAGACTTCCGGTCTCATTCACTTCCATTCATTTTTAGACGTTAAAAACAGCTCGTTCTGCTGCTTAATGTTACAAACTGACATTTTCCTATTATATTATTCTGCTTTGTCTGTATTGTCATGCAAACACTTGTTTATAGAGCAAGTAGTTTGACCGTTTTCTGCCTTTATAATTCCTAGTCATTTCTCCCATAGGCCAGTGGTTCTCAAACTTTTTTCATCAAGTACCACCTCAGAAAAAAAAGTCTCTCCAAGTACCACCATAATGACCTGTATTGAAATACAGTGGCGTAGTAGGCCTAATTAAGCAGCTACAGCACTGCGCAGTTAAAAACGTGGCAGATTAATTCTTATTATTATGAATATTTATTATTGTCAGCCACTTTTAACATTCTGAATAGTTCGAACATTAACACTGCACTGTGTGTGAAGGTAAAAAAAAAAAAAAAAAATTAAATTGAAATTAAAATGTGCTTTTAAAGTTAATTAAAAATGGCACTGTTCTTAAAAAGTAAAAAAAAAAAAAATATATGATCATAAAGTAGCCTAATCATCAAGTTCCTTGGGCCTTATTAATATAGGCTATGTCATCATATTCATATATAAACTCTTTTTTTAAAATATATGTTGCATGAATACGCATATGACTTTTTTGTATGTCTTTAAAATTGAAACATTGACTTGTATTTTAAATATATATTTGGATTTGCATACTTAAATTAGATATTAGATCTGCTTACTGTGCTTTAGAGTAGGCTTTGTGTGTCAGAAAAGCAAGTGATTCAACTATACCTGTCAACACTGGGATATAAAAATGCCCCCAACAACCACAAATATGGGGAGGAAATTTGCTTCAAATGATAGAATACATAACAAACATTGGAAATTTTTTAATAAAATAAAGGTTTAACCTACTAAAATCGATTTACTTTGTTACTTTTGTTATTCAGCGATTCCTCCACGTACCACTAGAAGGAAGCCTGCGTACCACTAGTGCAGGGATCACCAATCTCGGTCCTGGAGGTTCGGTGTCCTGCACATTTTAGCTCCAACCCTAGTCAAACACACCTGAACAAGCTAATCAACCTCTCACTAGGTATAATTGAAACATCCAGGCAGGTGTTTTGAGGCAAGTTGGAGCTAAACCCTGCAGGACACCGGACCTCCAGGACCGAGATTGGTGATCCCTGCACTAGTGGAACATGTACCACAGTTTGAGAACCACTGCCATAGGTGACTGAATTCTGAAACAATCGTGAAAACGAATGCACATCCGCATTGAAGAATAAGGTCAATATAAACATATGTGTTTTAATATAATGTAGGTATTGATATAGGTTTTTAATATTTGTGACATGCATAAAATTGCCTGTTTTCCTATATTATATGTACATGTACATACATATGCATATATGTACATATAATATAGGAAAACAGGCAATTGTATACATGTCACATATATTAAAAACCTATATCAAAACCAATATGAAAACATATATGCTTATATAGGTTCTTTCCGTGTGGGTTCACACTTATTTGCCATAGTTAAATTCCATAACATGCTAACATGAGATACCAATTTCAAATGTTCGCACATACATACGTTTTTGCATGTCTTTTTTTTAGTTCTTAGCTATTGCCTTGATGATAGAAAATATGAGCTAGGCATCATGTATGACAGTTGCCAAAGTGAGATATGAGCTATGTAGGAGACATATCTTGGATGTACTGTACATAAAGGGCTTATGTATATTAAGAAGCAATACATGAGATCTACAGTATATGTAGGGCCGGATTAACCAATGGGCATTATGGGCACAGGCCCAGGGGCCTGTGCGCACTTGGGGCCCCTGCGAGGGGGCAAAAAATGCTGATTTTAGAATGTCTATTCTGGCAAAGTGCAAATAGCGCACATCATTGGAATAAGCTAGTTGAGTGATTCCCGCCCATTACCGTTTTATTGACAGAGACAACATAACTAAAGACAGCAGGTTCATCAGGACTCACATTCATAGAACTGGATTGGAGAGGTGTTATATCCAAATCACATGCATTATATGTTTTTAGAAGTTATACGTTAAAAATACCCTTAAATATCAATTATTAGTACTGCTTCAGTGAACTTGAACAAGTATATTAAAATCCATTCATTTTCTCTAGTTTTATTAGTTTTTTTTTATAAAGTGTGCTTTAAAATAAGTGAAATCTTTGTAGACTAGAAATATATGTACTGTATATCATTTATTTAAAAAATGCGGGCAATACATTATATATTCATTTTATTTAAGAAATATTATATTAATCTTATCTTTTCATTCAACTATAGGGGTGTGGCCAGATAGGGACCCTACAAGACATTGTGCCCAGGGGCTTCTGAATTCTTAATCCGGGCCTGAGTATATGGCCTGTATATGCACATATTTGCACCTCAAATTTGCCTATATGTGGCATATATATGCATATATGCAGCGTATATATTATCATATGTGCATATATACTGCATACTTTTCATATATGTGCATATATCCTTATGTAGTTTCTTTCCATGAAGGAAGTGTTGAGATCCTCTGTCAAGTAACTGAACGAAAATTGTGTGTACTAAATTTCACTCTCATAGGGTGATCCAGGTGGTGTTATTGGATTACCCATCCCTCTAAAAGGAGACAGGGGCTTGCCAGGACAACACGGTTTCCCAGTAAGCATTTTTCTTATTTATTTAATGCATTTCTTGTTAGGTGTTCCCTATCACTACATATTGTGTGTTGTACACTTTAGCATGCTTCACAGTTTCCAATCATTACTTTATTCTCTTTTCTAATTTTAGGGTCAAAAAGGTAATCCCGGACAACAAGGGCCAGTTGGTCCACCTGGACCTTATGGACCTCCGGTGAGTCTACAGCTCAAATCTCTGAAACAAATAACAGCTTAATGCACAATCAACCAACACTAGTGAACTCCAGATCTTGGATCTCACATCATGCCATTTTGCTTTAAGGGAAGACCAGGTGATCCTGGACAAAAAGGAGAGCCGGTAAGTGTTTGGTCTCTAAAAGTTAATAGTGGCTTGTGATTGTCTTACCTGATAACTAGTGGCTGTCTTATCTGATGTTTTGTAGGGTGACAAGCTGACATTTATTGGTGAGAAAGGAGAAAAGGTGAGTTCTAGAACTACTTACAGTATCGTGGCACTTGCGATATACCAGTGTTGGGGTAATGCATTGCATTTAATGCAAGTTACGCAATAATATAACTTTTTAAGTAACAAATAAAGAAATGCATCACTTTCAAAAACAAAATAATATTTGAGTTACTGTTTAAAAAATAATGCAGGTTACTTCATAAATTAATTAATTAGCTGTAAAAAAAAATAACTGAATTAAAATTAACATAGTCACATGGAATCCCGCTCTTAATGAGAGAAATCGGGAACAGACACAAACCTAGATGGCAGGCCAGAGTCTTGTGTGATGGAAATCTTCTCATTATTTTGAATGCATCAAAGAAAAGAAAAAGGGGATTGTAAGAAAAAGTAACACAAAAGTGACTTAAGTAATGTAACACATTACTTACTATAAAAAGTAATGCAACTAGTCACTTTTTTGGGGAGTAACTCAATATTGTAATGCTCTATGTTAAAAGTAACTTACCTTAAAACTGCAATATATACAAAATAATACTCTTAGATACTTTCCACACTTGAACAAGTAGTTATTCTAATCCTCAGATAAACAGAAAACAATGTTCTGTTGCTCAATGTCTGATACTCATAGTCATAGTTTATCCAAGCTTAACAGGTAATCCTGCTGGATGTATTTTCACACTGTATCATTATAAACACCAGTTAACATTCTTACTTGGATATGTGCTGTTTTTTCCCCCTGAATGGACTTTTCTCATAATAAAAATCAACAATGAATATTCCTCATTCAAATTGATGCTATTTGTCATTTTTCCCCTTATCAGTGTGAAATATTTATCTGTTTCAAACCTGAAGTATATAACTATTATGGAATAGAGGTCATTCTCATCGTTCATATGCGATTGTACCAAATTGAATTTGTATCACATCATATTCATATTCAAAGCTTATAATCAAAGGGATTTTAGTATTAATATTTGAATGTCTGTCATCATATTTTGTAAGATATTACCCTACATTTTTGTAATATAGCTTGTAGTTGTGTACAAATCACTATGCTCCCAAAGTTGCGTACCTCACTTCATCTGGCAAGCGGTAGAGCAATGTTTTTTCATCAAAGGGAAAATGTGTTTTGTGAAAGTTTGAAAGATGTGTGAAGTAAAGTTAAAGGGTCACGAAACACCAAAACATATGCGTGATCCTTGCGTGTATTCCAGCATGGAGAGTGGACGTCTGTACCGGCAAGTACATCCTGACGTCTCTGAGCGTGCGGCATTAATTTATGAGAAAGACTTGGTTCGAACCAACCAGAGCGCTCTATTGTGTATGCGGCGCATCTTCATTAATATTCATGATCGCTTCGAAGATTGTTTGTTATGCTGCGTTCACTGCAGACTTGTCAAGCACGAGTGATTTACATGTAAGTCAATGCAAAGGTGCAAATAGGCATCCTGCGGCGCGATACGCGTGAATGACACCACGCTGAGACTGGGGGGTTTCGCGGCCCTTTAAGTTTTATTCCAGGTATACAAGAAAGTTATGTTTTTGTTAGCAGAGCGATGCTAAGCAACAGAAGCTTGCATATTCAAATGCGCAGAAAAAACAGTGGACCCTAAAATGCATGTGGCCAATTTGACCAGTATGACCATCAAAGTATAAATACTTAAAACTTCTTAGTGTTTTGTAATTTGTAAATTAACAATGTTGAAATGAAATGCACGTAAATCTAGGAAAAGTCAGTGTACTAGAGTTATATTTGTGTGTTTCTTATTTAACATACCTAGAAGTTCACTATATGATATAAACCAGTGTTCCCCAACCACGTTCCTGGAGGACCACCAGCACTGCATGTTTTGGATGTATTCTTTGCCTGTTCCACTCGTTTACAAGTCTTTCAGCCTCTGCTAATGAGCTGATGATCTAAATCAGGTGTGTTTGGTTAAGGAGACATGAAAATGTGCAAAGCAGGTGGTCCTCCAGGATCGTGGTTGAGAAACATTAATCATTTGTGATCTGATATAAACATTATGATATAAACATTATGCATATTATTGTCATTTTCCATTGTTGCATCATCAAAACAGTCACATTTCCTAGTTTAGATCTCAATCATTTTAATAATTATTCCTGGCTCTTCTTATCAGGGACAAAGAGGTTTAACCGGCCCTCCAGGTCCACCAGGAAGATCAGAGGAATACGAAGGCCCTCCCACAACAATTTATATTCCTGGACCAACGGTATGTCATCAAATCTTCAGCAAAATGAAGTCATTTTTGTGCGTGGCTTGAGATCGCTGAGCATTCCACATGTCTTGTATGTTTTCTAGGGTGAAATAGGCTTTAAAGGAGACAAAGGAGACGAAGTAGGTGGCGCACAAAATGTTGTACTATAAACAAATGCAAAGTTTTTAAAACATGCATTAAAGTAATTAGTAGTAATATTTTAGGTAACACTTTATTTCGATGGTCCATTTGAGTATTAGTAGAATGTCTACTTAATATTTGTTGATACTGACATTCAACAGACATTTAACTGACTATAAGAAACTTTGCAAGTACATGTCAACTTACACTAACCCTACCCCTAACCCTAACAGTCTACTTATAATCTAATGAGAATTAGTTGCAATGTAACCTAAATTCAACAAACGGACCATCAAAATAATGACCATATTTTATATTAAAATCTAAAATTATTTACGTGTATAATTAATTCAAGTAATTCGTATATATTGTGTGTGCATAACTGGTCTCTGGTGATTCTGCTGTTTAAATCATTGTCAATTTATTTCGTTTTTGCACTAAGGGTGTCTGTGCACCACATCAGCATGGAATAAAAGGCGAACCAGGACCACCAGGACCAATAGTAAGTGACATTTACAAGAACACTGCATGTTTATCTAAACCAGTGGTGCCCAAACGTTTTCGGATGAAGGGCCAAAAACGAAATATCATTTAGAGCTGTGGGCCGAAGATAAATACACAAACTATTTCACATTACCAAATTACCATGGGTAATTTCCTAAATTATTTCAGAATATTTCAAATGAATAGAAAACATTACTTTAAATTGTGTTAGCTAATGCAGTATAGCTTTTTAAAAATTATTTATCGCAATAAAAACAAGCAGTCACATTCATAACATAGTACAGTTCAACGCTGAATACACCAATGAAGCAGAAATCCGAATTGCCTTGATTAGCTCACCAAAGACTCTGCATTGTCCTCTATATGTTGTGTCTAAATTATAACATTTCAATTGAAATATTTAATTTCAGATAGCTTTTTCTAACTTAACAATAAAACAAACAAACAAAAGGTTACATTAAATTTGCAATGAAAATATCTAAACAGTTCCCATCATTCTCCCTCTCTTCTCAGATGGGATGTTAGGCCAAATCAAAGGTTATCATGGGCCAAATTGTCCCTGGTTTGGGCATCTCTGATTCAAACAATACTTGCAATCTTTAATTTTCCAGCTTTATCTTTTAAATACTATGGTAGGGGCAGGGCCAGATTAACCAATGGGCATTATGAGCACATGCCCAGGGGCCCGTGGGCCCTTGGGGCCCCTGCAAGGGAGGAAAAAATGTAGATTTATAGGCTAAGTGCAAATAGCGCACCTCAATGGAATAAGCTATTTGTGCGATTTCTACCCATCACTGTGTGATTGACAGAGACAACATAACTAAAGAGCGCAATTGACAGCAACGTGAGTGAGGTAGCTCGTAAAGCACATGGCAACATGTTTTGACGCGATCGATCATAAACCAATTCGAATCCAGTGTCTGATGAACACATTCTTCTTTTTTCCCCACTACATATTAGATTGGAAAAACATTTATTTTTAATAGAAAGAAATTATTTTTTTCTTTAAAAATGAAAATGTGATATAAAGTCACAAGTGGCTCGTGGGTATTTTATAAGGTTTAGCCTATTTAATATGTGGATAAACAGCACCTAAATAGGTATTTGAGGTATTCTAGAAACGGTTATTTTTCATGGTGTTAAATATTAGAGACATCTTAATATAACTAATTTGTATTTACAACGGATACCCTTTAATATACTTGAACAAGTATACTAAAACCCATTAATTTTCACTAATTTTATTAGTATTTTTTTATATCAAAGTGTGCTTTAATTGCTTTAAAATTAAGTAAAATCTTTGTAGACTATAAAAATATGTACTACAGTATATATCTTTTATTTGAAAAAAGTGGGCAATACATTATAGATTTATTTTATTAAAAAAAATAGTATATTATTTAAATTTTTTCATTCAACTATAGGGGTGCGGCCGGGTAGGGGGCCCAACAAGACAATGTGCCCCTGCAGGGGCCTCTGAATTCTTAATCCGGGCCTGGGTAGGGGTATCAAACTCATGCATCCCTGCAGAATTTAGTTCCATTCCTGCTCCACCACACTTATGCTGTGAGTTTAAGCATGTGAAATTCTGTCGTACGGCACTGCTAAAAGGGGCAGGATTAAACAAAATGATTAGACATAAAAAAGCATGCGATTGGTCCATGTTTTAAATTCCGAAATCGATCTTCAATTGGTCCCACGCAGTCACGTGATGCGATTTTGCAGGTCAGAGTTCGCAGCGAACTGCAAAACTTGTTGCAAGAGCATTGTTTTCGGTCTGTCATATTCACATGCGTTTGAATGGAAGTCTATGGGGCAAAAAGTGCAGCGTGACCATGGCTTTACCTTATACTTCGAATAAGGAAACCATTAGTTTGAATATGTGTGTTTCATTAAGAATGAAGCTAAATTCTGCAGCGGTATGAGGCCCTCTAAGGTTTGGCACATGTTCTATGGGGTTAAATATGTATTAATTTTTCTTGTGTCACTAGTTCAGTGTCTTTTCTGACATCTTTATTTATATAATCAGGATTTTAAGTCAAAGGAAAAGTTGATTTAAAGAAATGTATATTGAGTATTTGGATTGTTTTACTTTTGCTTTATTGTATGGTTTGAATATTAGGCACGTCTGAAGGTTTAGTTTTGTTTCATGCAATAATTTACATTAATAAGATGGGGGGAATGATGAACAACAACTTTTTTTCTACATGATTTATATAGATTTATAAAGAGTTCAATGAATGTTTATTCATTTTAGCATGGCTTCTGTAAATGGTAAGCTAACTAATATTATTGAATGCAATGGAATATCACAGGAAACATAATACAGCAGCACTTGCGCTGTTTGAAACAAGTCTATAGTTATAATTATGTTCTACAGATTGATTTGAGATTATTCAATTAGCATATTGGCCTTGCGTTTAAGCAAAAAATCATTTGTATTCAATGATCATTTGTATTAGCATCTGATTTAAAAATAATAATAATAATAATAATTTTAAGGCTGTTGAAAACTTTAATTTTTTTTTTTTTTCAAAGGGGAAACCAGGGAAAGATGGACAGAGTGGACAAAAGGTAGAGTATGTTGATCTTGGATAAAGATTTCAGATCTCATGATCAAGTGTAGTGTTAGCTACTTTTTTATTTCAAATACTTTGGCAACACTTATTGTTTTTGAATACTTTTGTGATAGGGGGAAATCGGCTTCCCTGGTAATTCTGGGCTTGATGGCTTCAAGGTAAGAAATTTTACCTTTAAAGGCCATGAGAGATATAAATGATTTTTTCTATTTAATTTATTTTACTTATATTTTTTGTTCATTGTTCAGGGTGACAAAGGAGAAAGAGGACCACCAGGATATGTATGTGTTATCTAAATCTACAGTATCATCTAAAACTGTACTGTAGGATAACAAGTCATACGCTGCATCCATACCTTATGCACTTAGAACAATGTTATACACTGGTAAACACATGTTATAATAATTAACTTACAGGGTGCTGGTTCTCCTGGCCCTCCTGGTCCTCCAGGTCTCCCTGGAGCAGAAGGAGAAACAGGTGATGTCTGTATGATTTCTTTGCCAGTATGTGGTTGTCTTTGTCAGATTGCTCAGTCTCTTTTTCTGTGTATCTGCTTTTACATGTATCAGGTTTTGCAGGAGAGCCAGGAGTTCCTGGTCCCCCAGGTGAGAGATAAAACACTTTGATAGAAATAGGTTAGCATTTTGTAGTAGTTTATACTAATGATTCTTTACCTTATTATCATGATGACCACAGGCAGATATATTGAGGGTCCTCCTGGACCACCTGGCTTCCCTGGAGAGATTGGCAGAAAAGGAGATAAAGGAGCTGATGGACTGTCTTTTCCAGGTCCCAAAGGAACTGATGGGCAACCTGGCCCACCCGGACCGCCAGGACCTATCAGTAAGAACACAATAAACACAAATGATCATGTCAGGTTTTGAAATCAACTTTTCCTAGTTTTGTTAGTAAGTGCAAAACAAACTGCACAAAGAGGCTTGTGTTGTTCCATTCATTATCAAGTTCAGAGTGACATTGCGTTATTATTTTAGATGAAGAATGTGATGTTACAAAAGGAGCTCCAGGCCCTCCGGGACCTCCAGGGTTGCAAGGAGAGGTGGGACAGAAAGGTGAGAGAGACATTCAGGTCTTTCATTTGTTCACTGTAGTTTTGATTCCTCTAAATCGGTCTTGAATTGTTCTACTCATAAAGGTGATCAAGGTGAAACATGCACAGAGTGCAATGGTTTTGGCCCCCCTGGTTTGCCTGGTCCTCAAGGTCCAAAGGGTCTGCAAGGTAAGAAGATATAAGCAAGGATTTGTTTTGGTATATTTGTTTTTTCTTAGACTATACATAATGTTGGATGTTTTTATTTCAGGTTTTCCTGGACCAGCGGGTATTAAAGGCGAGAAGGGTTTGCCAGGACCCAGTGGGCCGGCTGGAAATTCTGTCAGTTCATTTTCTGTTGTAATTTAACAACAAAGAATTTAGAATAGATACTAATTTGCATTGTGAAAAATATAAATGTTGATATACTGTAAACATTTTGGAGTCTTACAAATCCCTTTTTATGTTTTTGTACGTGTTGTAGGGTTTGAATGGTGCACCAGGTTTAATGGGTAAACCTGGTGCTCAAGGTGAACCTGGTGATATATTTGTGGCTCCTGGGCTGAAGGGAGATAAGGGCTTACCTGGTACTACTGGAGACAGAGGATTCCCAGGTGTTGATGGGCTCCCAGGAAAAGATGGACGACCAGGACATCCTGGAACCAAGGGAGAGCCTGTAAGTAGTAACTGTGAGAAAAATGGCATACTTCACTTTTGTGTCTATTTTTACAGTGCACCGTGTACCGTTGTCTCTTCCACAATATTTTATTATTTGTGAAATGTCTGCTATTATATTTTCTCTGTTTAGGCTCAATTTGGAATTAAGGGTGATCGTGGCCCAGATGGAGATTTTGGAATCCCTGGCCCTCCGGGTGAGAGAGGTCCCCCAGGTGAACCAGGTATAGGTAGGCCAGGTCAACCTGGAGATAAGGGCTCTGCAGGATTCCCTGGTGCAACAGGAAGGCCAGGACTACAAGGTCAGTAATTTAGAGTTTATCAGAGGTTGTCTGTTTTCTGTTCTTTAGTAAAGCCCTAATCTCTTTTTTTTTTGTAGGAGTTAAAGGTGAAGCTGGTAAAGTCATAAGTTTACCTGGGCCTCAGGGTGCCCCAGGACCTCGTGGAGAGAGCGGTAGACCTGGTCTTCAAGGTAAATTCAGAAGATTTGATTATATGTCATCATTCTCAGTAACTGCAATCATTTCTACAAGGCAGAGTTGGTTGTGTTGATGTCTCTTTCACTGTGTTGCCCAGGTGATAGAGGATTTCCAGGTGAACGTGGGGTTCCAGGATTCCCTGGAGAAAAAGGTGACCCTGGACTGCCTGGAATTGGACTTCCAGGACCCCCAGGGCCAAAAGGTGAGCTGCAAATGCCAAACTATAGCAGTCTGTTTATGTATATAAATTAAATGAAACCGTACCTTCTAAACTGATATCACTGTTGAAAACAGATTGATAACAATGATGTCACTGAGATGGGATGATCTGAATAATTAGCTATTGGCACTATTTTTTTAACTGTAACTGGAGAGAATTATTAATGCTTGCTATTTAACTTTGGTTTATTTGATTAGTAAATATTGCACCAGATCAGCAAGTAATAGGCCTTTATGAATGCTTCGGAGAGCGGGTTACCTCCATGATGTTGAAATTGTGACTGCTGATTGTATCTCTCCTTATCAGTCGATGCTGCATTTTTTGGAAACCAGAAGTAAGCCTCTAGTTGAGAATGAACATATACTAGGGATGTTATATCTTTGTAGATGTTAACATTAAACTAAGGGTATCTGACATAACATATGATAATTTAGTGTGTGTATGACAAATGGATGGAGAAAGAAACAACTGAAAACCAAATATCACTGCAATTATTTATTGCCCATACTTCCAGTGAAAATATTGTACAGTGAAATATACATTTACAATGAATAAAGAATTTACCTGTTGGAGAGGAGGTAGATAGAGGTGCTTAAATCAAATAAATAAATAAAACAAAACACACTACCTGTATTAAACAACTAAACTAAATATCAAAAGCAAAAGCATGAAAAGAAACATCTTCAATGTACCAAACGTCTTAACTAAACTACTCTAAATAAAAAACAAAACATACACAAAACAGCACACTCTCTTGAACTGAATGAACTATTACAAAACAAGAGATCCTGAGTGTTGTATATGTATATCGTGCGACTTGCTCACTCAAGCCTCTCCAAGGTATCACTCAAAAGCATCAGTTAACTGGACAAGTTCACAAGCAAACACATTGCAATTTCAAATCTCAGAACTTAGACAAGAGCATTAAATCACAAGCAAAGGAAACATATTCTCTCAGACTAGTCCTCGCAAGAGGCAGTTTGGGCTCGGCTTTTAAACGCTACGCCGACCAGCGATTGATGGCGCGAACCCAGCGTCAGTGACTGACGTCATCAGCACGACATGCGGATCCTCCAATGCCGTTCGTAGCTTTAACACACACGTAGAACGACACACACACATACAAACAAACGCAAATACATAACCGCAAAAATGTGATCTGCAGGCGAATGTAACAAGGGAACACAGTTCAGACAATCAGACACAAACCCAGACTCCCCAGATTAGTTTATGGCATATTAATGATTTACTAAGGTGGCTCACTGAATGTGATCATTTGGTGTTCTGTCCATTTCTGCAAACTCTGCTGCATGGCCGAATGTGCAAAATGCAATGGCAACAATGCTGAGTTTGCAGTAGACCCTATAAAAATAAAAAAAATAATAATAATAATAAATTAAAAAATTAGGGCTGTCAAAATTAGCGCGTTAACGCACGTCGATTAAATTGAAATATTTAACGCATTAAAAAAATTTACGCATTTAACGCAGTGGCAGTTTTATTTATTTCTGACGTGTGTTCAGGGCCGTGCATCCATAGAGGTGACCTAGGCGGCCGACAAGGGCGGCAGAATAGTGAACAAACCCCCCGGTCCTCACTTTAATCCGCGACACCTACCCCCTCCCTTCCGGTCCTCACGTTCATCCGCGAACCGGTCATTTTCTTTTTCACTTTCGGGTTGAGGACGGCGTGATCACCGTTCGCCTAGAGCACCAGTTCAGCTTGCTCCGGCCCTGCGTGTGTTTAATGAGCAAGGGAATATGAATAAAGGATCATATGGATAATATGGATCCATGTAAATGTACTCAGTGAAAGTGCCAGATGATGTCGCAAGCTGTCAAAGACAGCCCATTCCTCTCTAAGTTGATTCCAAGCCCCCTTAAATTTTTCATTAAGTTTGACGTGTTTCCCCCCTACACGCAACTTTTGTAAAGCGTCTGCTTCGCGTTGCTGTTTCAGAATCCTTGCTTGAGAAATACAGCCATACTTTAAGAACCGTAATTGTGCGTGGTAATGATTTGAAGGGATTACGCTGTACTGCGCGCTCTCTCTCTCTGTCTGTGTGTGTGTGTATGCGTGCATGCGTGTGTGTTGTCACCCGATAATGTCAACAGACTGGACTGTCTTAGCAACTGGCTAAACGTTAAGGAGTACTAAGCAAAATTGTTTCTACTTTATAATTAATGTTCTCAACTCGCAAAACAACTTTACAACTGTTTGTATTTAATACTTTATTATTATTATTTTTTTCTTCTTCCAATTTCCGTATTTGCAATGCCTGTATTTTGGATTTTTTTGTAGTTCACATAGAATCCAACATGGAAATAATTAAGTTTGTTATTGGCATTGATGATTTTAAAATTCAAATGGCACTTACATGCCTGTGTTTTTATTTCTGTAATAAATACGGCTTTTCGTGATTAATCATAATTAATCATAAACAAAAGTGTGATTAATTCGTTTTTTTTATTTTTATAAATTGACAGCCCTAAAAAATATGTTCCAGCAAATGCACATTTTTGCTGTTTATGTTGCTGATTATAGTGAAAATGAATTTTGTCTAAATGGGTGCCAAGTTATGTTTCAGTTATATAAGTTATCTAGATGTCTTTCTAACTGATCATCCTTTCCTCGGCTAGGGTACTCTGGGATTCCAGGAACAAGTGGACTTCCTGGAGAATCTGGTGAACCAGGTCAGGATGGCTTGCCTGGTCGTGCAGGAACACCTGGTCAAAAAGTATGACGGTGGATGTCATTCATATATTCATGCATCGCTCTTCTTATAGAAATTAGAAATTATTTGACTTTGTTCATTGACTATGAGCCACATCATGTGCAGGGTGAACCTGGCAGGGGTCTTCCTGGTCCTAAGGGTACTACAGGTCTACCAGGAGTGCCAGGATTTCCAGGGGAAAAGGGTAGTACTGGAATGCCAGGTGTTCCTGGAACAGAAGGACGTACTGGGCCACCTGGACCTCAAGGACTTAAAGGTACACTTATATGATGGTTTGTCATAATACTTTTGAATAGATTGTTACCAGATATGCATAATGTTCTTCTTTTACGGGTGAATAAGGAGCTTTTAGCAAGTCATTTGCTAAGAGTTTGGACATTGAAAAGAAGAAGATGATGTTGCTTCAGCCAAATATGTGCAGTTTTGTTGTTTCCCAGTTCTGAAAGAGCATCTGGAATAACATATTAATCCACTGTTATAATATGTTAGACGAGTATTACAGAATTAGTACAAACATTCTTCTTCTTCTACTTATTATTATTATTATTATTATTATTATTATTATTATTATTATTATTATTATTATTATTATTATTATTATTTTTATAGGGCTGTGTTTGATTGATGGCTTCCAAAAAATATAGGGTGTTATAAGAGGGGCTATAATAGCTCTTGATTAATTTTGCTACTTTTGCAGGTAACCCTGGACCACCTGGAGTCCATGGTGCACTAGGGCCACCAGGTCCTCCAGGACTTGGAGAACCTGGAGCTCCTGGACCAATGGGGCCACCTGGAGGCCCTGGACCCATTGGTGAGATATTTCTACTGACTAGCACCCACATTTACATGCCTGTTCACATTTTACATAGTTTGTGACAAGTCTTGGTGATGTCCTAGGCCGGATTGGAATAAAGGGTGATAAAGGTTATCAAGGATTACCTGGTTTGGACATGCCTGGCCCTCCAGGAGACAGAGGTAGCCCTGGTGTCCCAGGTCTACCAGGATCAAAGGGTTTGCCTGGGCAACAAGGACTTCCTGGAAAAGATGGCTTTCCTGGCGAACGTGGTGAGTGTTTTCTCCTTGCCATCTAAGAAAGCTTCTTTTTTATTTTTTTACTTAAAATGATTCATATTTGAATTTTGTTTTTCAGGCCCAAAAGGAGAAATTGGAATCATGGGAATGGCAGGACCACCTGGACATCACGGTTTTGTTGGAAACCCTGGAGATCCTGGGCAAAAGGGTATGTGGACACACAACAGATTTGGATTGAAAAATAAACTCTTGTGCTACTCTCTTTTTACAGTGTCATGGCATTGTTAATGAAATTGTTGTGCCTCTTTCAGGTGACCCAGGTGTGCCTGGGATCAGAGGAGTCTTTGGTGATTTAGGCACCAAGGGTGAGAGAGGAGAGCCGGGTCTACAGGGGCCACCTGGAAATATGAGTGATGTGGACATGGAGCACATGAAAGGGGATAAAGGAGACATAGGAGACAGAGGTACAGAAAGCAAAACAGTGAATTTAGAATAAATAAAAAAATATATGCCATTGCAAAAGGATATTTATACTTTTCTCATGAATAAAACATTACATTTTTTTTACAAAGAACATTGTGTTATAATCCAATCAATTTTCTGCTTTCTACTAAGATAAACAATAATTTTTATATTGTAAAATCAAGCAAGTGTACCTTTGTACAGCTCTGTACCTACCTAAAATGCACACAAAATATATTTTATTTAAATTAGCAAATAACACTTCCAAAACATAAAATAAATAAAAAAAATTCACACTATACAGTATAAAATAGTGAAATGTAATAATGTGTATGACAATTGACCAGTGGTGTAAAGTAACTAGTTACAAATACTCAAACTACTGTAATTGAGTAGTTTTTCTCAGGAATTGTAATTTACTGAGTAGTTTTAAAAATGTGGACTTTTACTTCCTCTTGAGTACACGTTTAGTGCAGTATCGGTACTTTTACTCCACTACTTTCCTTCAACCTGCAGTCACTACTTTATTTCTTTCTTGTCTATGGTCATTGTCTAAAGTAGAAAGATCAGTCCTGTGATTCCTGTCCAATTAAATCACACATAGAAAGTAAATCACATCATACTGAACAACCTCAAGACATGGGCGCTTTATAAATGCAGCAAACCTTAAAAAATGTCCAAGAAGATGTCCAAAATCTTTACACGCAATCATCCAGAGACTTTTTACTGACTGCATGTCACTGAAGATGGATGTCGACTGTATGATGAAATCACCAAACAGCCTTAAAGAATCACTAAATGGAACAAATGAAGAATGGAGGGAAGGGCTAAATAAAAGGAAAGACCGAACAAGGAATGGAAGGATTAAAGAACCAAATAAATGAAGGATTCAAGGAAGGACTGAACAAACTAAGGAAGGAAAAAAGGAATGGACGAATGAATGAATGAACAAAGGCCTAATGAAGGAAGGAACAAAAATATGAAAGAAAGAATGAGCGAACAAATGAAGGGAGGGAAGAAGGAAGGACCAAACGAATGAAGGAAGAATTCAAGGAAGGACTGAACAAACTAAGGAAGGAAAGAACGAATGAATGAATGAACAAAAGGACCTAATGTAGGAAGGAGCAAAAATATGAACGAACGAACGAGTGAACGAAGGAAGGAGGGAACAAACGAATGAAGGAAGGAAGGAGAGAAAAAACAAATAATTGAAGGAAGGTTGGAACGAACAGTTGAAAATAGGAAGAATACACCACATGTTGTTTGTGCAGGGATGTGTAAACGTAACATTCTGTAAAGCATCAACTTTTCTACAGCGTAATACTCACTACTCACTAATCTTGAGTACTTTTAAAAGGTCTACTTTTTACTCACACTTTGAGTAATATTGGCAACAGATACTTTTACTCGCACTACATTTTTGGGCAAGTAATGGTACTTTTACTTGAGTATGATTTTTCAGTACTCTTTCCACCACCGGTTGTAATCCAATTAATTTTCTGCTTTCTACTAAGATAAACAATAATTTTCATATTGTAAAATCAAGCAAGTGTACCTTTGTACAGCTCTGTACCTACCTTTTGGTTGAGATTCCCTAAATTGCACACAAAATATATTTTATTTAAATACCACTCCCAAAACATTTTAAAAAATCAAATTTTTCACTCTATACAGTATAAAAGAGTGAAGTGTAATAATGTGTATAACAATTGACAACGGTTTTCAAAAGATTTTCTTATAACCTGGGTAATATCTTTGTGAAATTGCTGTGCTACAGTAACAAGTGACTGCAGTTATTTCTGAATAATTTACTTAATCAGGAAAATACCCATTTGCAATTTACTGCCATCTTCAGATTTCACATTTCGCCCTTTCTTTTTCTGGACAAGAACATATTCAAGTGATTACCACATCCAAAAACAATGGACATTTGAACATTAGAGACTGAAGGTGCACTCACACTAGGCTATCCGAACCATGCCCAGGCGCATTTCCCAGTTCTTTAGGCAAGTGTAAAGGCCCGTGCACACCGAGACATTTTTTGCTCGCGTTTTCGGTCAACGTTTAACGCCTCGTGACTAAATAAAGGGCGCTGATGTGATTGTGCACACCAACGTGCAAAACGCCAGGCGTAAAAGTGTCATTTTTAAAGAAACACCTCATGCTCGTTTTTTTGTTTTGACCTTTTCCACCAATCAGATCAGCACTTTTGTTCACGTGTACGGAGCCGCTGAAGTTACAGTAAACACCCCTTGGAGGCGCTCAAGGGCAAAACTGTTAATGCGAGCGCAGATGCCCAGAGGCGATATGAACGTGGAGATCCACTTGTGAACAATAATCACTTCTTCATCGCTAGAGCTGCTGCTTGAACCATCCATGCTTTGCTGATCGCAACAACAAGCGTGGAAACTTCCTCTTTTCTTCTTCTGTGTAACAAGCGGGTGTCAGAGGCTTGGCGCCACCCTGTGCGCCATCTAACGTCAAGGAGTGATTTTGCATACTCTTCTGCTCGACGCCAGAGAAAATCGATTGGGCTTGAATGTGGAAAAACGTCTCGAAAAACGCCGACGATAAACGCAAACGAAAAGCGTCCCGGTGTGTACGAGCCTTAAGTGCTCTGAATCAAGCCCAGGCACGGTTCAGTTGGCTGCCCTGGCCTGGTTGGACGAGGTGTGCCAGAGTGTGGATAGTTTGGGCAAAGCGCAATTTTACATAATTTGTTTTGAAAATCTGTGATCTGTAAGCTCATTAGACTTTGTGTCTTAACCTCGTTTTTCAGGTGATCCTGGTCCTACTGGAGAAAAGGGGTTCCCTGGAACATCTGGTGACCCTGGTATGCCCGGAAAAGATGGAATGCCAGGGTTACCTGGACAGCCAGGTTTGTCCCTAAAGCAATCATATGAAGTTTAATAAATAGATGGATATTAAGCACCTTTATTTGATAATGTTATTATTATGATAACATACAAGCAATGTGATTACTATAATGTATGCATTACAGGTGATAAAGGAGACCCTGGAATCACTGGGAGGCCAGGTAGCATTGGAGAACCTGGAGACACAGGTTCTAGAGGAGACATGGGATACCCAGGTAACCAGGTCTTTAAATGAAGGAACAGATAATACTTAAGTTTTTTTAAGGTCTCATTTTTAAAATAATTTCTTATATATTACTCTCATGTGGTTGAATGCATACGTATTGTGGGAATTATTGTGAGAAAGAAAACCAAAACAAGGTATCCATAATTTGTTGTTACATAAAACCATGTGCAAAAAACAAGCAAGCATGCAAATCATGAACAAAATCATAGTTAGCATCCACTTTCTATGTTCGGGAGTTTTCCCGCTGGTCAGTATGCAAATATTTGTTTAAATCAAGAAAATTATAATTTTACATCACTTTTCTACATGGATGGATGAGTGACCGCACTGGCATTGCTGACAGAGCTTGTGTTTGTGTGCATGAAAATTGTTTTTCCTCCCTCCCTGTTTAATTTGATCTAATCCGTGTTCTGAAACACACCCCCTCTCCTGCTTTCACTTCTCATTCTAACGAAGAGAGTGATTCATTTGTGAATGAATCTTCGTTATGAACGACTCATTCACTTAGCGGACAATAATAGTCCAATTAAAGTTTTTGGTACTGCAGATAGTTGTAGCAGATAAATCTTGTTGTGATAGTTAATTGACATTGCTTGCTTATTTCATTAAACAAAACTAGCATAAGCCTAGAATTTTCTGCGAGTTGTTGCTACTTTGCCTTATGGTCAGTACTTGTCATCATCAATACTTGTTTAGCACAAAAGTTTGTAACACAAAAACGTAAAAAACGAAATCTTATCTATGAAATGTGCTGCCTTCATGCTTTGTTTTCTTTGTTTGCTTGTTACTACACCTATCCACAGCGCTAAAGTCCAGCCTTAGTCTTGACTAGTGCGGTTGAATGACATTTGTCCTGGGAGCACTGTGCAAATTTGGCGGCGCTGTTGACGCACGTATGTGATATCTAGTGTATATATTGTAAGTTCCCACCACTTAGTCCAACGGCTATTCATTGCTGGATGAAGGTTCACTGCCTGTTCTGTCTTTCCAATGCACAATGTTAATTTACTTCAAGTTTAACTCATATCTAACTCCAGTTTTAGTATGAGGTGGTTTAGAAGATTAATATATATTTATAAGATTATCCTCGTTTTATCTGACTCCAATTTTATAATTTATATTACTTTATTAATTTAGCAGCTTATGAGATATTTTGGTATATATTTGAATGATCTTATAACTCCTACCGATTTTTCCTATGTACAACTTAATTAAAGTCAAGACAATAATCAGCGGTCAATTGCTAGTACCATTTAAGATGTGTTCGCTACACCCTAATGCATTAACCCTATCCCCAATAGTACTTTTACTTTTATTATACTCTTTTGTTGTGAACCTTTGTTACATTACGCTGGCTGTAATGCATCATAAGTTCACTATTCTGGTCAATAATTAGAGGTTGATGATTAATACTATTTAATAGACAGACAATGCCATTATTTAAATAGTAATCTCATTCAATTCTTGCAATCATCTATGTTACCACTTAGTTAGATTTCAGACATAATAGCCGAAATATTAACCAGAGGTCAAACCGCTAGTACCATTTAAGATGTGATCTAGTGATGGGAAGTTCGGATCATTTTACTGATCTTTAAGTCTCGTTCATCGAGATGAACAAATCTTTTTTCGAGTCATTTCGTTCATTTCGTTCAATTTGCCAATATATTATTAAACTGTTACGAATTGCTTCCAAACACATGTACAACTAGCCCAAATGTTAATCACACTACAAACAAGTCATAAATAGAATGCTATAAGAGAAAATAA
>CAIGQQ010009359.1:935720-955523 GCA_903798035.1 Danio albolineatus
TCTCAACCAATGTACACAGTCTGAGCCGAAAGGAGCCATGACTAGTTTACCTTTCGAGTCTTCTGGTTCATTCATCACGTGACAAAATGTGAAGAGACATGACTCAGACCGAGGCCTCGGGGGATGAACGCTTCAAATCTCTTTCCGGCTCTAAATGCATACGATTGGCTTAGTGTCTTTCACGTGTTGAACGACTCGGACCGAGGACTTGGGAGGTGAACAGATCAAATCTCTTTCCGGCTCTAAAATCATACGATTGGCTCCTGTGTCTTTCACGTGTTGAACGACTCGGACCGAGGACTCGGGGGGTGAACGGTTCAAATCTCTTTCCTGCTCTAAATGTATATGATTGGCTTTTGTCTTTCACGTGATGACCGAGTGACTCAAACAAAGGACTCGATACATGAACAGATCAAATCTCTTTCCGGCTCTAAATGTATATGATTGGCTTTTGTCTTTCACGTGATGACCGAGTGACTCAAACAGAGGACTCGATACATGAACAGATCAAATCTCTTTCCGGCTCTAAACGCATATGATTGGCTTTTGTCTTTCGCGTGATGAATGAATTAAAAGACTTGACAAATGAACAAAACCTGCACATCTGTGCGCAATCTGCGCATGCGTGGATGAACGAATCACTCCCTGAGAGGACTTGTCGTTCCCGAGTCATATTAAAGATTCGTTCAAAATGAACGAATCGTTCAAGAACGACCCATCACTAATGTTATCATTTCATCCTAATGCATTAACCCTAGCCTCCCTTAGCGATTGCAACGAAAAACATAATTAAAGTGAAACAATACGTTGGAATTTTTAGGATTTTCATGTAACGTGTGTTATGTTTCGTCTGTCATGAAATCTAGTACATTCTTAACTTATCAGAGTAAATAATTTCAGAGTAAACAAGAATAAATTCAAATATAACAATTTATTAATCAGGTAAATGTGTATTATGCCAATTCATTTAGTCAATCCATAAACGATCAATACAAAACATCAAATTCTCAAAGATAAATCCGTAATCAAAATATGCATACCTGACTTTGAGATATACATAGTGTGGAGCTTAAGAGCTCCACACTACGGGCTACACTGGTTACAGAAGTCGCCCCGAACAGTTTGAAACTCTCCCTTAAGTAGTCAAACCCAGAGGTAGGAGGGGTGTGTGTTGTTACCATTTGTTTCGGCCGGGGGTTTGTGCTTCTTTCTGTGATTGTATGTGAATAGCTTGGTGTCGGCGGAAAGGTTGTTTGCATTCAAGAGATACCAGGTATTGTTCCTACTGTATCATAGCTCAATCCTACAGGAAGAGGAAGAGACCTTTTCATCAGATGCACAGAGACCCTTTAAATGACAACTTTAGCATTTGAATATACATTGTTTAAACCAGAAATCAAGTGTCCGGGAAGAGAAGGGAGTGAAGAATTGTGGGTAAAACGTAGGCAGTCCACTATAGGTGTGATCCAGTTGTTCTTCTCAGCTGGGTGTGGTGCCTTTCAGTCTGGTCTCTCTCTCTCTCTCTCTCTCTCTCTCTCTCTCTCTCTCTCTCAAATCAGGCATATTTTCATAAATCTTACAATATCTATGGTTTAACAGCTAAATAAAGGGATCATAGGTATACTGACAATTAAATATCTCTCAGTATCAGCTGTCAAGCTATGAATGATAAAGCTGAAAGTGTCCAAATTTAGCCTGACAATTGTGAGAACGACATTTTAGAACAACATATATACTCACCAATAATCAGTACAAAGCAATTTTTTTTATTTGTTGATTGTTTGACAGCTGGGCGCCACGGTGGCCTAGTGGTTAGCACGTTCGCCTCACAGTAAGAAGGTCGCTGGTTCGAGCCCCCGGCTGGGTCAGTTGGCATTTCTGTGTGGAGTTTGCATGTTCTCCCCGTGGTTGCGTGGGTTTCCTCCGCGTGCTCCGGTTTCCCCCACAAGTCCAAAGACATGTGGCATAGGTGAATTGGGTAGGCTAAATTGTCCGTATAGTGCATGAGTGTGAATGTGTGTGTGTGGATGTTTCCCAGGGATAGGTTGCGGCTGGAAGGGCATCCGCTGCGTAAAAATATGCTGGATAAGTTGGCGGTTGATTCCGCTGTGGCGACCCCGGATTAGTAAAGGGAATAAGCCGACAAGAAAATGAATGAATGAATGAATGTTTGACAGCTGATTAACCCTTTTAAACTCTGTGGACCCGGTACCGGGTCCTATGACGTCATCAGTTTCACTTTCATATTTAAAGGTCCATGGTTGCGCAAGACTCCTATAAGTGGTTCCGTTTGAAAGCGTAGAAGCTATATTTTATGCACATATGCATCACTTAGGTTTTTATTTTACTGTACAAAAGTTATTAACATTTAATTACACAACAAAATACTGGATACCCGAGCTGTCATTTTCCTATTTTTATATGCTTCATATATGACACATGTACAAGTCATAGCTCAAATAAAGCTCTTACCCGTCCTTGTACGATTCTAGTGTTCCTTTATGTGAATTATATTCTATTTATATTCTATTTCATATTCTATTTATGATCAATAAGCAGCCCCAGATCGCACAGAAAGCCACAACTGCTACATCATCTCTTACCTTATGCTAAGTGCTTCAAAACAGGCCATTTCTCCGCTGTTTTTGAGGTGATGTGCATAAGTATTCCTTTCATATGTATAATGTGGTCAAAACACTGTGAATTATGTTTGATCAAACCAAAGATCATGAAAATATGAAAACAATAGTCTATCCGCATGCCATATTTTCCTATTATAACCATATTATAACCTTTACATACTCTATGACAAAATTCTTTTTCCTAGTGTTTGCTGCTATCTGCTGGTTTCAAGCAGAACTGTCTGGAGTTGTCTTATTCTCTTATGGGATTATCTACAAAAAAGCATTTTAGAACAAAAAATAAAAAAGCGCCCAATGTTGAAGTGGTTCATCATAAAACAGAAAACATAACAAATATTATTTATTACTTTCAGCAGTTTCTTTTGTAAAATCAAATGGTTTTCTGTCCAATAACACTGGAATTTGTCATTTATACCACTGCATTTGGATATGGAAGACTTTTAAAGTTTGGTAGGCGGAAATTACATAAAAAAAGGTATAGCACCTCTCATCAGTTGGAATACAATAACTTTTGCATAGATTATGATAGAGGCATTTTTCTTTTTTCTTATGATTACTGACATGTGCAGGTACCACCAAAAATTAATTACAGAAACCTAGACCACACAGAACCTAAAAGGTACAAGAAAAAATACAGAAAGCGCCTCTTTTTTAAAGTGTTTATGATAACACAGACAACATATACAATTATTTTAATCACTTTCAACAGTGTTTTATGAAAATCTAAAAGGTTTTCTTTAAAATGATACCACATTTTTGCATTTTCTTCTCTGCATGTGGATTTGGGAAGCTTTTAAGATTAGGTAGGCAAAATCCAGGCGGAAATCCCAAAATAGCACCAGAGTTTAAGAGGTTAATCATGATTTGTACATTTGTATGTTATTTGAACCGTGTCCAAAATTTGCTTGACAACTGTGAGCAAGCTTCATTCATTCAATAGTACAGTATCTGCATGACCATGATGTTGACCGTAATATAGAACATGATGAATTAAGAGTAAAGGCACTCAATGAAATGAAGATCACTTGTTATTGGATTACTGAAAACACACATTCATGCTAAGTCTAAACAAAAACGTTCTAAAATTGTTTTTTTTTTAGGTTCAATGGGTCCAAAGGGTGTTAAAGGTGTTGGTGGTTCACCGGGTCACCCTGGATTTAAGGGGACTGATGGCTCCAAAGGAGATAAAGGAGATGCCGGTGAACCAGGAATAGGAATCCCCGGTCCCCCTGGCACAAAGGTTTGTGTTGTTGCATGAGTAGAAGAATCAAGTAAAAACTTGCACTTAAAGAGCCCCTATTATGGGTTTTTGAAAATGAGCTTGCATGCAGTGTGTAACACAGCTCTAAGTGGAGTGAAATGTCCAGCTAAGGCTTAAATCTGAAAGTGCACAGTGTTTAAAACTACTCATTCATCCATAAAAGATACGACTCATCGTTCCTCAAACGAATCGCCTTGCTTACGAGTCTTTAGCCGTTTCGGCATGACGTGAACACGAAACATAAGCCCCGCCCATTTGTGCGCGCGCAGCCCCGGGAGATTCGAAACCCCCAACCCCACCCACAAACAACATCGGCGAACAAAGGTTTGAATTTGATTGTGCATGTAAAAACCTTTTGGATAGGGTTTGGACTGGAGTCAGCAACATCTGGCAACACAGAGCAGAGCACTGTCCACGGCTGGATATTGGAAGTGTGCAGATGATTCAGAGATGAGACTGTGAAGAGACAGTGGTTGAGGTATATTTCTGCAAAAATGCCTCAGCATTATAGCCCAGCCTTGTGCTGTGTTCCCTCTGAAGAGTGCTTCTGAAATCTACAAATCTTAAAGCACATTGTAAACGCGACGCGTGTCGCTTTGTTTACGGATTACAATGCGTTTGTGAGCTTGCGTTTGTCGTTGCTATGGCTACATTAGCTTTCCCACACACATGCGGCAGTCCTGTTTCATAATGGTTCAGCTTTTGCCGCTGTGTGCATTAATACTGAATGTGTGTCACTGTTTTTACTTCTGGTTAAGAATAAAGTAATATGCTGAAACTACTTCAATTTTGATAAGCCGTGGTGGGCATTCTCTCATGCTGAATGATGTCAACCAATTGCAACAGACTGGGCCATCGGTCCAATCAGCGCAGTTTAGCATCACGCTAAGGAGGGGTTTTGGAACAAATGAATCGCTGAACGATTCATATAGGAGTCGCTGGGACAATTAGGTAACAATAAATGCAAATTATAAGACAATGAAAGTGTTTATTGACCATGCATGCATATTAGCCTGCTTTTGGAGACCCCCAAAACCAAAATATGACCCTTTTTAATGTATAATAGGGGCTCTTTAAAAATGAAAAGGAATGTGATTTTTTTTTTTTTTTAACTTAAAGGGAAACATAGGCTCCCCTGGATTCCCTGGTGAGACTGGAGAGAAAGGACAGAAGGGTACAATGGGTATGCCAGGAACTCCTGGAACTCAAGGACAGAAAGGAGACCAAGGATCGATTGGTTACCCAGGCAAGATTATTACAGTGACTTATACATACTAAACACCCTGTGTCATTAATTTACTCCTGCTGTAATACAGTGCTTTGTTATAATGAACTATAATGGACAAACCATATTGTATCCTGGGCAGGGAGTCCAGGGAAGCCTGGTGAAAAAGGTGTTGGTGGGTTGCCAGGGTCACCAGGAGAACCTGGGACTCCAGGACGTCCAGGTAAATCCATTTATCCATTTTAAGGCACTTTCAAAATGTTTCTTCTAAAGGTAGAACCCTTCTTACAAATACACAACAAGCATACATGACATTAGAGATGCAATACAGTAGGCTTCAGAAAAGTCACATACTTTACATTCGATGGTGAAAATCCTAATGGGATTTTTGTGCATGTGTGTGTGGTGTGACTAGGTGAGCCTGGTCTACAGGGTCCTCCAGGTCCCCATGGGGAAAAAGGTCAAGCAGGGCAAGATGGCATTCCTGGATTCACTGGAGAGAGAGGGGAGCCCGGTAAGATTCTTTAGCTTTGAAGATGAAATACTGTTATATTCAATGCTCAGGTTATAACACACTGTACATATACATTTGTAATTATCTATCTGCACACTTCTGATATTAATAGCAACCTGTACGGATAATCATTTATTGTAAATCTCTGTTCATAACTCATGCAACCTGTATATATGTTCATAGTACATCCATCTGTAAATATCACCATAGTTTTTCTATAACTGCACTTTATAATTTATACATGTATTCTGCACTTGCTGCTTTTGCACTCCTGGTTAGACCTAGACTGCATTTCGTTGCCTTGTACATGTGTAAAGACAAAGTTGAATCTGAATTTGAAAGCATCATGATTTGTTTGTGAAAAGGCTTATACACAGTTTTCAAGAGTTCACACTTAAATATTTATTTATAATAATAGAAGGTTTGGCATGCTGTCCTGGGAGAGAACCCTGAGCTCTGAGAAATGAGATGAGCCCACCTGGTCAATGAGCATGTAGAAGGGTACGAGATCAGGCTCTCTATGGTAAAGGAGGAAAAGGGGCAGATGGGGTGGATGGGGGCATTCTTTATCCACCCCATCTGCCCCTTTTCTAACAAACTGCTAGATGGGCTATTTATAGTGGGTGTGGAATAATCTGATTGGCTTACTAATGATTACAGATGAGAGACCAGCTGCGATCAATCACATTACATGCTCCTCTTGAAATTAGTTTGTGAAACTTAACTTAGGTACATTTTTTGGTCATATACATGATTAGTGAAAGAAACCCATTGAGCTAAAGACAAACAATTGTTTTTCTTCAGGTGCACCTGGGAGAGGATTGCCTGGATCTCGTGGAGAACCTGGTGGCAAAGGTCAGAATCCGAATAAATAGGACCTGCTTAAAACCAATGTATACTTCTGTATCGAGTCCACATAGTAGGTCCAACGTAGCTTTTTCACTTCTCAAAAAATGTAATACACATCATGATGATGCAGAGTGCCATATCTGTGATAGAGACATAAGAGTGGAGAGGGAGTGTTTAACAAGTCTCAAGTCCCGCAGAGAAGCTCTGAATGTATGCTTTTTCTTTTTATATTATGATACAAAATTATTGAACGTCTGTGCCTCTTTCTTTCCTGAATGTGTGGGAGATTGAGCCACTGTTACTGTAGCATTGCTCACATTCCCAGAGTAATCTTAAAGCACCAGCAAAGAAACTTGACAAAGTGGAACATATGGCCTGTTTACACTGAGTGGTACGGTACGGGTCACCTTTATCAGGCTTGCATTTCTGCTGCAAAAGGGGGTACTCTTTTGGTGGGCGTGGTGTACGACAGAAAGTTTCAGTCGACGACATTCTCGCTCGAGGAAATGTTTACAGTAAAGCTTTATGGGTCGTTCACAAATCATATGAGAAGCACTTCACATAAAACAGATGCTTTATTATACACATAAACACTGGTGTAAAAATGTTCATTACTGACCTCTCTATGAACATGATCTGATTATAACTGGGTAATAACCGCGATTATATAAAATAAATAAATAAATGCAGCATATATGAACACATACAGTCTCCGATATGTTATCAAGTACAGATAAACTTCACACATCACACATTTATGCCTTATTTAGGTTCAAAAACAATACAAAATATAGCCTACAGTCAGTGCAAACCTCTCATCTGTGTCTTTAATCTTCACTAGAACATTTAGCATCTTGTTAGAGAGTAATTTCATCATTCCGAGTTCATAATAGTCCAGGTTAGTCCAGCAGTTTCTTCATGTTGAAACATTTTAAATATTGACGCGGGCGCAAGTGAGAAAGTGAAACCACTCACGCTTTAGACGGGCTCGGAAAAAAAACTACAAGGGCACAGGGTAGAATCTACTCTTCTGCTTGGCTTTGTGGCTGTTCAAGACGACGACAAGGTTTGTTTGAGCTCGGGTCGACCATGGCTCGTTATTATATGTTTATATTATTTCGGTGTATTGTCTCTTGGCTGTGTATTAAACATGACGGGTCCTTTATTTTCATTCTGGCTTGTTGCGCGAGCAAATGACGTATCTCTGTAAACCAATAGCGTTCAGCTGCGTGTTTAGCTCTGCCTTTTGGTACCCTTGGTACCCTTTGCAAAGGGTGACCAAAAAGTGGTATGGTACGGTTCGGTTCGGTACGCTTTTAGACAGTGGAAACGGCCTTAAAAGCGTACCTAACTGTACCATACCGTACCAAAAGAAACCGTACCAATAGAAACCCCACTGCCTACTTGTGTTTCGGAAATGTTATTGCTAGAGCAAAGAAGACAATGCAAAAGTATAAATGCTCACAATTAGCATTGGCTTTGTCCAAGATATGCACTGTAGAGTATGGCAATCACTCGACACAGAATTATACATCATGCTTAAGAATGAATACATTTTAGTGATTTATTTTCAATTAACATTGTATTAGCATTCATTAACATGAAATTGAATTATTGGTAATAATAAAATGTCTCCACTCAGGTGACAAAGGCAACCCTGGTCTTCCTGGCATTCCCGGGAGTCCAGGTATACCTGGAACTAAAGGTGATAAGGGTCTCGCAGGATTCCCAGGGGATCAAGGTCGACCTGGGGAGAGAGGACTTCCAGGACAAGCCATGGAGGGGCCTAAAGGGGACAGAGGAGACCAGGGGCAGCCAGGAGAGAAAGGTGAAGCCTTTCTCTTACAGAATTATTTGCTTGTTCATTCTAGGGGGCTTTCACATTTACACATTTGGTGCATACTTTAGTTTTCTTTCTTTAGAAAATCTGAATATCTTTTGTGACATTAATTGAGCAAATGCTACCCATGCCAGCATAGCAAGGGTGTCTACAGTTCATGTGAGCTCATGTATGCTTCACTTCTAGTGTTGGCCAACCTACAGTACTTGTATTTAATGCGATTAAATTTGTATCAATGTCTGAAATGGGCAGTTTCAAAGAGTTATAATAAACATTTGTGGAGTATTTTGAGCTGAAAGTTCGCGTACACACTCTAGGGCCTTCACATACACACTCTTGACTTATTTTACATTTTGTAAAAGGGACATAATAGGTTTTCTTTAATGATGGTGGCTGTTAATTGAACTGCAGACAAAACATTTTTCGTAAATCACAACAGACTGGCTGTGTCTTTTTTGTTTGTGTTTTTCTTTGATTAGAGGTGGGAAAAAGTCAATCATTGCAATGAAATACTGATAACAATTGTCTATGCTGTAGTGTGTACTATATTGCAGTATAACTACATTTATGACTCTACAACAGGACCGGCAGTCTTTTACTGCTGAATATGTGTCGCCAATGTCATGTTACCCACATTCAATTTTTACCACAGGTTCAACTGGTCAACAAGGTCTACCTGGAACTCCGGGAAGTGCTGGATCAAAAGGAGAAAAGGGAGATGTGGGATTCCAAGGCCTACCAGGCTCTCAGGGTCATAAAGGAGACAAAGGTTTCATTGGCGTTTCTGTGAGTTTGTTATGACCAACTATGTGAAACAGAATTGTTCTTTCAAATGTGATATAATTTGCATAATTGAACACAGTTTTTCTCTGTAGGGTGAGCCTGGGTTGCCTGGTTATAATGGACCAAAGGGTGAGATGGGACCCCAGGGTGTTCCTGGTTTCCCTGGTAAGATTCCTATTGGAAATTTGTTTGATAGAATGTTGCATTGCATTTGTGCTGTGGATCACCAGTCAATGGTAGATTAAGTGGCTCTGTCATTTCAGGTACCAAGGGTGAACAAGGAGTGATTGGTTCCAAGGGTGAAGGAGGTGACAGAGGATTCCCAGGTCTCAAAGGTATGAATAAAAACGTGAACTCAAATAAACCCCTAATCATATTATTATTTTCAGTTTACAGGTCAGGTCAGTGTACAGCATATAGAATATATAATATATCATCCTTTTCTTCACATGACTGTGTTTTTAATTATGGATTCTCCCTATAGTGTAGTAATATTCAGTATACATCCATAATATTGCTGCATATTATGTTTTTGGGCTTATCCGTAGTCTGCTATAAGTAATTTGTTAAAGAGCTCCTATTATGGGTTTTTGAAAATTACCTTCCATGCAGTGTGCAACATAGCTCTAAGTAATTGAAAACATCCAGCGACGATTCGACTCAAACAATTAGACTCAGAATCGTTTAAATCAGTGGTTCTCAAACTTTTTTCACCAAGTACCACCTCAGAAAAAAATTGTCTCTCCAAGTACCACCATAATGACCAGTATTGAAATACAGTAGCGTAGTAGGCCTAATTAAGCAGCGACAGCACTGCACAGTTCAAAAACGAGACAAATTAATTCCTTTTATTAAGAATATGTATTATTGTCAGCCACTTTAAACAATATAAATAGTTTGAACATTAACTGTCCTTGCAGAGTAAAAAAAATAACTTTACCATTTAAATTAAAATGTGCTTTTAAAAGTGATTTAAAAATGACACTGTTCTTAAGAAGTAAAAAGAAAACTGATATACTTGTAAAGTATTAATGTATAGTAGCCTATTCATCAAAATCTGCAAATGTTGCTTGGACCTGATGAATATAGGTTATATGTCAAATACGTATATACATACATTTTTTATACCTTTTGAGATATATATTGCATGTACATATGACATATCCTTGATACCTAAACATTAACTTGTGTTTTGATACCATTCAGAATAACATATTTAAATTAGAAATTAGATCTGCGTACTGCTCGTCATTTACAGTAGGCCTGTGTGTGTGTCAGAAAAGCCAGTGATTATTATTATTATTATTATTTTATTTTTATTTTTTTATTGTAAACTTGAACCATTACATAAAGTAATAAAACACATTCAGATATAGATTATATCCATTAACATTACAAGAATGCAAAATCACAATCATACATAATAATTAAACAAAATTATAACATGTAGGGAAAAAAAAGAATATTGCAAAGTGTTATTAAAAAAAGTAATAATGATAATATTTAAATAAATAAAAAATAATAATAAAAAAAAGTAAAGAAAATAACTTGGGGCACAATCAGACTACAGCGGGGGATCAGCACCAGAAAAAAATTCCTCCATGAAATCTAACATCAAGTCATTCTTTTTGTTTCTGATTTGTATTAGAGACTTTTTCAAAGTTTCCATTTGTAATAAAAATATATTGCATTTTGGTACACAATTAGCAAATTTCTGTTTATGAATAAAATATTTACCTTGTAAGACTCAATTGTTTTTTTGGGGTGTGAAAAAGTGCAGATGACATCTTTTAAAGAAAGCCTATAATTAACATTTCTTTGCCCAAATAACTCGACACTAACATCGTTCCAAAATTTAAGAGAGACATCACAGTCATAGAAAAGATGAGGTAAGTCTTCCTCATATTTATTACAAAATGTGCAGGTGAAAAGCCAGTGATTAATGCATAAATTCCATAGTCTGTTGATGTTCTTGATTCTGATTGGCTGGAGGGTGTGCAACGCACAGGTAGTTCCAGTCAGTTTTGATCACAGTTCAAAATAAATGCGCTTCTCCCAAATGTTTATAGTTACCATAGCAACTCGCATGTGAAACCGATGAGGGCTGTTACTGGCGGACGGGAAACCCGCAAAATTAGAAAAATACTCATCTGACTGAGACTGTCTTATTTGTCCACCCATGATCGGACTGTTGAAATCGCATAATAATATTAGCATGTTCTTTACACATGCTATCTCTCTGTCTGCCTGCGCGTCGTGCATTGACGCACGGCAAGCCGTTGATTATCCCTTACTTACACATATACAGTGCTTGACCAATTCATACGGGCAGTATTTCTGAGTTTGCAGACAGTAACTGAAATCCCAACACAACAGGACTGGTCTGCTGAAGGGCTTCTCTAGCGCGTGTATCTCCTCCGCACAACCCTCCGCAAGCACTCGCGCCTATTTCTCTTCCTCCGCGCCAAGCAGACTGTTTTTTTTTTAACATCTGATGACCCGATGCACTAAAGTAAACATTTTAAGCACTCCGGTGTACTCGTACGCTTCAGGGAACAGCCAATGCTATCTGATCACGGTGTTATCGTACGTGTCAAAGGGTTTAAAAGGTGTGTTCAGTTTATTCTTTTATTATTCAGAGATTCTTCCGCGTACCACTGGAAGAAGTCCCGCGTACCACTAGTGGTACGCGTACCACAGTTTGAGAACCACTGGTTTAAATGATTAGTCATTCCTTTCGACCTTTTGCCTGTTCGTATTGACGTCGACACGAAATAAGTAAGGGATAATCAATGACTTGCCGTGCGTTAAAGGATTTTAATGCACGATGTGGAGGCAAAGGACTACACGACGCGCAGCGGAGTGTGGTCGCCTCCGCGAAGTGCATTAAAATCCTTTAACGCACGGCAAGCTGTTGATTATCCCGCTTATTCCATGGTCATTTGCCAAGGCAGGCCTACGTTTAAAATAGTTTTGCTGTTTGCAGAGCAATATTTGTCAGATTATTATTATTTTTTCAGTTTTTTACATGTTAGATTTTCTAGTCCCTCCGCTGAATCAGCTGTGACAGGCTGACAGGCAGAGAGACAGAGAGAGCATGTGCGTGCTGTTTATACCTGCTAATATTAATAAGATGCGATTTCATCAGTCCGATCACAAGTGGACAAATAAGACATTCCCAGTCACACGTTTCTTTTTTCTTTCTACCACTTCTCTGATGAGGGAGGATCTGTATAATAGCTTTTTTTTCCCCTTAAAATTACCTTTAATACTGCCAAAGCTGGTCTATACCTACAGTATAGCAGAATTTCCGCGATTTATATTTCATAATAAACATACAAATCTTATAAAAGGTATCATATCAATTAAATTCACATTTTCAAGTCAAGTTTACTCTAGACTAGAGTCTTTGAAGCAAAAATGTCTATTTCAGAAATCTCTGCTGTTAAATATAGGTCAATTTTGCATAATGAAAACACATCAGGACAGGTAGGAGAACATTCTGCTTTATTTATCTTCTTTAAAACAAAAGCAATCAGTCAAGCACGCAGGATCGGTGTAATATTACATTATTTATGATCATAGATTAATTATGAAACTTATCTTTGTGATCTGCCAAAAAAATACACCTGAGAAAAAAATAATAGGTTCAAATGTCCAAAGACTGACCGTTAGATACACCAAAGATTAATTACATATCCCGTTTAAACAACAGGGATGCAAGAGATTAGTTCCAGCTGCGTAAAACCAGAGATTCTCTGGCCAACATAAAGCTTCGCTCAGGGGGAGCTGTTCGCAGAGCTGCTGCTGACCGCCTGGAGCTTCCAACATTTTTTAAAACGTGCTTTTCATACACACAAACTGCCGATTTGACTTTTAAATAACTACATTCTCGCTTGAAAAACTCTTAAAACTTGATTTTGTGGCATAGTTTATGAGTATTTTCCTAATTTTGCGGATTTCCCGTCTGCCATTAACAGCCCTCATCGGTTTCATGTGCAGCACATGCGAGTTGCTATAGTAACTGTAAACGTTTGGGAGAAGCGCATTTATTTTGAACTGTGATCAAAACTGACTGGAACTACCTGTGCGTTTCAACGAAAATATAGCACACCCTCCAGCCAGTCAGAATCAAGAATTTCAACAGACCATGGAATAATACCAAATATGAAGTGCCGGATCTTGTAAAACGTGAAAGCCTTTCCCTTCAAACGCTAGCAGAGTGCGGGTGTGTGTGGGACTGATCATGTTGGAAGACGAGTGAACGTTCTGGTGATTAATGCAATAATCTACCCTGCAATGTGGGATTTGTTGGCCGTTTGTTAAAGGAAGGATCAGAAAAGACTATCGATGTTTCAGAGCTTGACAGGAACTTTACAGTTCACAGTTAATGGATCAGTTTCTTTCTCCATTTCACAAGTGTAGACGTGCGATTAAAATAGTTGCCTCTTTTTTTCTCTAGCTTGCAAATATGTAATTGTGTTTTGTTACTTGTAATCGCTCCACGTGGCTTGTACTGTATCGAATCACCTCTTTATAATCACATATCACATCTAAAGCCATGTTGAAAATGTGACGCGTGCCGATTTGTTTACAGATTTAAATGCATTTGTGAGCTCGCAATCCTCTGCTGTTTGTTGCTCCAATGGCCAATATAGAGCTGTTCTTACACATGTGGCGGTCAAGTTTTAAAATAGTTGAATTAAAACTGAATGTGTCGTTGTTTTTACTTATGCTATGAATAGAGCAATATGCTGGTGTTTAACTGCATTGCACTCCTGCATTGAGCTCACTCATACACTCGGCACTCTGACTACTTCAATAATGTTGATAAGCCGTGGTGGGCATTTCTCTGAACGCAGTCAACCAATCACAACAGACTGGGTCATTGGACCAATCAGTGCAGAGTAGCTGCACGCAAAGGAGGGGTTTGGAAACAAATTAATCACTAAACATCATACGGGAGTCAATGTAATAATTAGGTAGGTAGAAATAAATGCATAGTAAAAGACAATGACAGTGTTTTTTGACCTTGCATGCTTATCAGCCTGTTATTCTACCCCCCCCCCCCTCCCCCAAACCAAAATATGACCTTTTTTTGATGCATAATAGGGGCTCTTTAATTGTAAAAAGTTGCCTGAGGATAACACTACATTATTGTACCCGTACAGTACATTGTAGCCAGTTACTAAAATTTCACTGAATGCTTATAAGTCTTTTAACCATAATTTATACAAAATAACATGGATATAAGAAAAAGGTGGATAGAAAAAAGAAAAAAATATGATCTATCATATGATTTATTTACAATACAGCTCTTAAAGTAAATATTTAGATATTTTATATGATAGACTTACTTTGTTTACCATATAAAGTGGATCTAATTTGATTTGCATTGTAAACATTAAATAAAAGTTAAAAAGGTATTACTTTTTAGTTCATATATAAGGTTTTAGTTATGATACTCCCAAAATCATTTTGCATTAATCTGCAGATTTTAAACAAAATTCTGCGCATAAATAGCAAAAAACTGTCCGCAGATTCCGTCTGCCCCTAGTAATAACTAAAATTCACTGTATGGGTCAAAATGACTATATATATATTTACAATAAAAAAACCTTATTAGAGCTTATATATATATAGATATATATATATATATACCAAAATAATTGGAACATTAAACTAAGATGTCTTGCTGTATATCAAGAAATATTTTTAATAAAAGATTTTTAAACTTTTTAATTAATGGTTTTCGCATTTTTTTTTTTACCTTCAGATTTCAGATTTTCAAATAGTTGTATCGTGACCAAATATTGTCCTTTTCTCACATCAATGGAAAGCTTATTCATTCCTATTTCAGATTACAGATGACAATTTCCCAAAACTGACACTTACAGTATGATTGCTTTGTGGTCCACATATAGCAAATTGCCACTACAAATATCGGTATTATCCGTTTGCTTAAATAGCTTGAATAAATGAATAATGAAGGTATGAATGTTATGAATACTTTTAGTTTGACAGAATTTCTTCCTTTTAATATGTTCTAGGTAGCGAAGGCCCCCCTGGACCCCCTGGGCCACACACATTTATAAAGGGAGATCCAGGTCCTCCAGGACCACAGGGTCCCCAAGGTCTACTTGGAATTCAAGGCTTCCCTGGGACGAAAGGACAACAGGGTGAGACTTTTAAATATAACTTACAAGTGTCTGAAAACAAAAAGTTAGCATCTTTTAACACTAACACACTCTCCTAGGTGTGATGGGACTTCAGGGTTTGAAAGGAAGCGATGGGACACCTGGCTATAATGGGCATCCTGGGGCCAAAGGAGAGCCTGGTCAAACTGGACCTCCTGGCAAGTGCACAGATACTGCTTTTCATACATTACATGCTCATCGCTAATTTTATTAACCCCGTTTTTTTTTCTGTAGGGCCCAGAGGGTACCCCGGACCCCCAGGGCCTGATGGTATTCCAGGTCACATCGGCCCTCCAGGCCCTTCCTCAATGGACCACGGCTTCCTTGTAACCCGCCATAGTCAGACCATTGATGTTCCATATTGTCCACAGGGGACGACACCAATCTATGATGGATATTCGTTGCTTTATGTCCAGGGCAATGAAAGATCACATGGGCAAGATCTAGGTCAGCATAGAAATCAAACAGATTATATACACACATTATGGGTGCAAGTCCACCAAAGTGTTTTTGCTTTGCAGAAACACAGGCGCTGTTCTAAAAACGCTCAGCTATGAGCATATTTGCAGCACAGTGGGGTTTTATTTTCAGTCAGTTGCTATGATACAGAGTATGCCTGCTGTACTGTTACAAGTTTAATTTTTTTGAATTTTCAAAGATTAAATGTTGAAAAAATGTCGAGAGATCAAAAATAAGATAAAACTTCAGTGAACACACACCCTAATTGTCAAAAGTTTGCAATAATTATGTTTTTGAAAGACGTTTCTTCACCAAGGGTCAAGGCTGCATTTCTTTAATCAAAACATTTTATAAAAATGTATTTCTGTGTGCATCTGTACATCTTTACTAGTATTCGTTTGGCCTAAGATAAAAAAAAATGTATACTAATACTAATTAAATAAAACCTTAAATAATACTTCATGAAGTTAGAAATAATATCTTTTTCATATGTGTTTAATCAATCAAAAAATTGATCATTACCCCTGATAATAATAGAAACCATTAATAATGTATTGTATTTGAGCACTAAGTTCATTCATTCATTCATTTTCCTTTCGGCTTAGTCCCTTTATTAATACGGGGTCGTCACAGCAGAATGAACCGCCAACTTATCCAGCACATGTTTTACACAGCAGATGCCCTTCCAGCCGCAACCCATCTCTGGGAAACATCCATACACACTCATTCACACCCATACACTACGGACAATTTAGTCTAGCCAGTTCACCTGTGGGGACTGTGGGGGAAACCGGAGCACCTGGAGGAAACCCATGCGAACACGGGGAGAACATGCAAACTCCACACAGAAACGCCAACTGACCCAGCCGAGGCTCGAACCAGCGACCTTCTTGCTGTGAGGCAACAGCACTACCTACTGCGCCACTGTGTCGCCCACTAAATTAAGTTATTTATAAATTAATTTTGAAAGGATCATGTGCTTATGATTGACCATGGCTGGTTCCACATTAGCTAACATGATTCATCAGTCAGACCAATCCAAAGTTACTATAGATAACCAGAGTTTCATACCTCAGTTATCTTCATTTTGAAGAATCCCCCCTTCCATCCCTTCTCCTCATCTTTTTCCTAAATAAGTTAGCACAGTGGCTGAGTGGTTAGCACTGTTGCCTCAAAGCAAGAATGTCGCTGGTTCAAGTTCTTACCAGGCCAGTCGGTGTGGAATTTACATGTTCTCTCCGAGCTCGTGGGGATTTCCCCCGGGCTCCCTGGTTTTCTCCCACCATCCAAAGACATGTGATTTGTTTACAACAAAATTAGCACCACAGATGAGCTTTTAGCCAGCAGTATATCTCTCCATAGCAATTTCAAATTTGTCTTTAGCCTTAAACAGCAGGGGAGTTCTTGAAACCTACCTGAGCTCAATCTCCCCTCTCACTCTACAAATGGGAGGGGGCCCCAGGCTCAAGGATCTTATGAACTCAGGACAGCATGCCAAATACGCTTTATAATCAATCTTCAGCTAAGTGTGAACTCTTGAAATCAAGATATTACAGAGACTTCTAAAGGATTATGTGACACTTTAGACTGGATTAATTGCTGATAATAGGAATTAGTTACATTTTAAAATGGACAGTTCAAGACCTTGATTCTGATTGGTTAAGCCATTGTAAAATACTTTACAAACACACACACACACACACATGGGCCGCACAGTGGCGCAGTGGGTAGCATCATTGCCTCACAGCAAGAAGGTTGCTGGTTTGAGCCTCGGCTGGGTCAGTTGGTATTTCTCTGTGGAGTTTGCATGTTCTCCCTGTGTTCGCATGGGTTTCCTCCGGGTGCTCCCGTTTTCACCCACAAGTCCAAAGACATGTGGTATAGGTGAATTGGGTAAGCTAAATTGTCCGTCGTGTATACATGTAAATGAATGTGTATGGATGTTTCCCAGAGATGGGTTGCAGCTGGAAGGCTATCCGCTGCATAAAACATATGCTGGATAAGTTGGCAGTTCATTCCACTGTGGCTATGTCAGATTAATAAAGGGACTAATTAAAAAAGCCGAAAAGAAAATGAATGAAACACATACAACTGCGACTTTGTTGCTTGGCTATACCAGCACTAAGCCAAAGAAACCATTGTATTTGCTTTGTTTTATTTTGTGTAGCCATGGAATACCCATTTTTTAAAAGCAATAAGCCCCGTGAAACTGTTTACATTGAATTTATAACAGCTAAGGATCTGTATCTAACAACAGCCTTTAGGAGTTATGAACTCAAAATAAACCATAGCTTCTTACAGCTCTATTTACAAAACGGTTTAACACAATTGTAGTTTAATTTACAATGTATTAAAAAATAGAAGCGTCTTACAGTTGAAATAATTAAAATTTGAACTGCTTTTATCAAATAAATGAGTAAGTCTTATTAATGTATAAGCATAATCAAAACAACATCAGAAAACATGTTCATTATTCAAACCTTTTAACTGTTATGACATTTTGTTTTCATTACATTTATTCTGTCCTAGTTTTTGTTTGGCCATTTTATATTCGCCAGGTTATTATTTAAAATGTCTTGGTGTTTTTTTTAATTTATTTGTTTGTATGCTAATGTGAATTATATGAAAATTTATAGTACTTGATGCTTACAAATCCTTGTGACATTTATGTCGGTTATTATGGAATATTTATTTCTAGTTACACCGTCCCTGACATTCCTGTTCTTTGTACCCTGTAGGTACAGCTGGCAGTTGCCTAAGGAAGTTCAGCCCGATGCCGTTCCTCTTCTGTAACATCAACAATGTTTGCAACTTTGCGTCTCGTAATGACTATTCCTACTGGCTGACCACTCCAGAGCCCATGCCCATGTCCATGGCCCCTGTCACCGGCGAGAGCATCAAACCCTTCATCAGCAGGTCTGTCATATTTACGAATCTTTGGTATACCAATAAGTGTGCAATCATGGTTCCCATGTATATGTGTGTTTTTCTGTGACAGATGTGCTGTGTGCGAGGCTCCTGCTATGGTTATAGCTGTGCACAGTCAGACCATACAAATTCCAAACTGTCCCGATGGCTGGGCTTCACTCTGGATTGGATATTCTTTCGTTATGGTGAGAAAAGCAAACATATTGAAACAAAATCTATTGATTAAATAATGCAAACGCACGTTAATAATGAATGCACTGCTAGTTTTAGATCATCTCAGAGCATATTGGTTTATTTAATGTGAATCAAGCAGCTGAAATATTTCATCTTGAGCTGCACAAGTGTAAATAAACACAGTGCTGTGACGTACTACATATACCATACCTGTCTACATTAGGATGTGAAAAAAAAGGATATGCCCACCATAATAAGGAATAACACCCCCATATAAATAAAAAAAAAAATTCCCATATTGAATATGTTCTTTTGGGGCTGTTTTACTGTAAATAAACAGTTAAACGGTCAGAAATATTTTTTAATATTATTATTTATAAAATAAAATTTAATAGCATACATTAGCAAACAGTTTAGCTTATTAAAATAAGCTATTATAAAAAAATAGAATCCAGTTATCAAATCTCATTAATCTCTTTCTTACTGTATAACTCACACATTCTGCGGCACCTGTAATGAAAGGGAACCGTTTTTATATTTATTTTAAAGTGTTTCATGCCTAAATAAACTGAAAGCACAGAACAGACTCACATTTAGGAGAATGTGGCGGCCCCTGGTGGTTCGGTGGTATGGGTTGCGTATAGGGAGGATTGGCTCTTTAATGTTTATTGTCACCCTCCGGAGAAAGACTGAAAATACGGAAGAAATACGGAAAATTACCTTTACGGGATGATAGCAGGATAGAACTGTAAAATACAGGAGAATCCCGGGAAAAACGGGAGGGTTGACAGATATGATATACATTTATTTAATTTACAAACATCGAAAAATAAATAAAAAATATAGGGCAATATAGTGTAGCACAATAAGGATAAAGGTATCTAGATGTTAGTATTGCAAATTTACAGTTGATTTACATGATAAAATATAT
>CAIGQQ010009359.1:957827-979899 GCA_903798035.1 Danio albolineatus
ATATATATATATATATATATATATATATATATATATATATATATACAGTATGTCACAAAAGTGAGTACACCCCTCTTTGACACAATGAAAAGGAGTCAGTGTAAAGTTTGTTTAGCAGGGTAAATTTAGTGTCCCCACAAAATAACTAAAAATACAGCCAATAATAGCTGAACCCTTGGCAACAAAAGTGAGTATACCCCTTAGAAAAAAAATGAAAAGTTAATATTTTGTGTGGCCACCAACATTTTCCAGCATGGCTTTAATGCTCTTGGACACGGAGTTGGCCAGAGCTTCACAGGTTGCCACTGGAATCCTCTTTCACTCCTCCATCACAACATCACCAAGGTGGTGGACATTTGACACCTTGTGCTCCTCCACCTTCCTTTTCAGGATGCCCCAGAGGTGTTTTAAAGGGTTTAGGCCTGGAGACATGCTTGACCAGTCCATCACCTTTACCCTGAGCCCCTTTAGCAAGCCAGTGAGGTGTATTTGGGGTCATTATCATGCTGAAACACTGCTTTATGGCTCAGTTTCCGGAAGAAGGGGATCATGCTCTGCTTTAGTATGTCACAGTACTTGTCAGAACTCATGTTTCCCTCATTGAATTGTAGCTTCCCAATGCCAGCAGCACTCATGCAGTCCCACATGATGACACTCCCACCACCATGTTTAATGATAGACAAGACACACTTGTGTTTGTACTCCTCATCTGGTTGCCACCACACACGCTTGACACTATCTGAACCAAATAGGTTTATCTTGGTCTCATCAGACCACAGGACATGGTACCAGTAATCCTGGTCCTTAGTTTGAATGTCTGCGGCAAATTGTTTGCGAGCCTTTTTGTGCATCATCTTTAGAAGAGGCTTTCTTTGAGGACAACCATGCAGACCAATTTGGTGCAGTGTGCGGCGTACGGTCTGAGCACTAACAGGCTGACCCCCCATCCCTTCAATACCTGAAGCAATGCTGGAAGCACCCATCCGTCTGTTTTTCAAAGACAATCTTTGGATGTGACGCTCAGAACGTGCACTCAGCTTCCTTGGCTGACCATGGCGAGGCGTGTTCTGAGAAGAACCTGTCCTCTTAAAGCATTGAATGGCCTTGGCTGCAGCACAGTTTCAGAGTGTTGGCTATCTTCTTATAGCCTAGGCCATCTTTATGCAAAGTAACAATTTGTTTTTTCAGGTCTTCTGAGAGTTGTTTTTCATGAGATGCCATGTTGAACTTTCAGTGGCCAGGTTGAGAGAGTGGAAGAGCTTTTATACCAAATTTAACTCACCTGCTATCTGGAAACACCTGAGACAGTGTAAAACTAATGAGTCACATGCCACAGGGGAAGGAAAATGACTAATTGTGCTCAATTTGTACATTTTCACTTAGGGGTGTACTCACTTTTGTTGCCAAGGGTTCAGCTATTATTGGCTGTATTTTTAGTTATTTTGAGGGGACACTAAATTTACACTGCTAAACAAACTTTACACTGACTCCTTTTCATTGTGTCAAAGAGTCATTTCTGCAGTGTTGTCCTATGAAAAGATATAAATAAATATTTGCAGAAATGTGAGGGGTGTACTCACTTTTGTGACATACTGTATATATATTTATATATATATATTTTTTTTCTTCCTCCAAGCTATTCCTATTCCTCTTAAGCTATTCAAATCATCTGGTGAATTTCTGCATTTTGTTATATCATAATATATACACTATATTGCAGATAAACTAAATATTGTACATTCTAATTTTATGGAGGCTAAAGACCCCAAATATAGATATCACGATACTGAAAAATGAAAACAGTCAAAAGTATTAGATGAAAATATGATGTTGTAAATGATCTCCTGTAAATGTGTGTGTGTGACAGCATACGAGCGCTGGTGCTGAGGGCTCCGGTCAAGCTTTGGCTTCTCCTGGGTCTTGTCTAGAAGAGTTCCGCTCGGCTCCCTTCATCGAGTGTCACGGTCGGGGCACCTGCAACTACTACGCCAATTCCTACAGCTTCTGGTTAGCCACCATAGAAGACAGCGAAATGTTTACGTAAGCTTCTACTCACTTTTTTTACAACTTGCTCATTCATTTATTTACAATGCATTTAAAAATCATGTATTGCTTTATTTAATTACTAAACATGCAAGTGGCGTTATTATATTAAATTATTACACATTTAATTTAAAGGAGATTTGAACAGCATCTAAGCATTCAGTGTCTACTGTAGCAACTGCTTAAAATTCATGATTTGTTATTAATTACATTATACTGTACAAAAAACAAGTCCAAATTAGTCGCTAGGCATAAGTTTATTGATGAAAGGGCCTGTACTGACTAGTGATGGGTCGTTCTGGAACGATTCGTTCATTTTGAACGAATCTTTAATATGACTCAGGAACGACGAGTCCTCTCAGGGAGTGATTTGTTCATCCGCGCATGCGCAGATTGCGCACAGATGTGCAGGTTTCGTTCATTTTTCAAGTCTTTTAATTCATTCATCACGCGAAAGACAAAAGCCAATCATATGCATTTAGAGCCGGAAAGATATTTGATTCGTTCATGTATCGAGTCCTCTGTTTGAGTCACTCGGTCATCACGTGAAAGACAAAAGCCAATCATATACATTTAGAGCCGGAAAGAGATTCGATCTGTTCACCTCCCGAGTCCTCGGTCCGAGTCATTCAACACGTGAAAGACACAGAAGCCAATCGTATGCATTAAGAGCCGAAAAGAGATTTGATCCATTCACCTCCCGAGTCCTCGGTCCGAGTCGTTCAACACGTGAAAGACACAGAAGCCAATCGTATGCATTTAGAGCCGGAAAGAGATTTGATCCGTTCACCCCCCGAGTCCTCGGTCTGAGTCATGTCCCTTTACATTTTGTCACGTGATGAACGAACCAGAAGACTCGAAAGGTGAACTAGTCATGGCTCCTTTCGGCTCAGACTGTGTACATTGGTTGAGATTATATGGACTGTCTGTGTGACGTGAACGAACCACTGAAATTTGAAGACATGAAGAGGTGAGCTGAGCAAAGAGGCAAAAATATCTTCATAGACAAAAGAGCAGGCAAACAGTGAATGATTATTTTCTCTTATAGCATTCTATTTATGACTTGTTTGTAGTGTGATCAACATTTGGGCTAGTTGTACATGTGTTTGGAAGCAATTCGTAACAGTTTAATAATATATTGGCAAATTGAACGAAATGAACGAAATGACTCGAAAAAAGATTAGTTCATCACGATGAACAAGACTTAAAGATCCGAGTCAGTGAAATGATCCGAACTTCCCATCAGTAGTACTGACATTGTTAAAAGTGGAGTATGTATGTTTGACACCCAGTGGTTGAACTAGGTCTTGCATTCCTGGATCAAAACACACGCAAGTGCAGGTTGCCAGATTGAGGACACCAACAGCGAGGCTGATTTAAACTGTGTTCTTAATAAAAGCACATGATCGAAGGAATATTTTCCGCATTAAAAGGAGGTTTTGTCCTAACCAACACCTTGAATTGATATATTAGAAATACTTCTATTTCTCACAGCTGAACAAAAGGATAAACTGATCACCTCAGGTACACTTCATGTGCTTTATTCAGTGTTAAATGCTAATAATGTGAGTTTACTTGATGTGCCCAGTGTACCAGATGGCCAGTCCGCCTCTGCATACATGTAATGTGCATGTAATACTAGCACAGATTAAGTTGTAACGAGGAGTCGGACAAAGAGGGATCCATCTGCAGTATATTTATCAACAATCAAGCACCAAGTACTGGTGATCAAACTCACATGTGGTACAGGCAAATGTCATTGGAAGGCAAACACTCATAGTAAACTAGAACAGGCATGGGTCAGAGGCAGGCAGATAGAGACAATGTCAAGAGAATAGCAAAGGGGTCTGGGCAGGCGGCAAGAAGGCAAGGTCGATTACAGTCTAGGTCAGGGCTACTCAATTAGTTTGTCATGGGGGCCGGTTCATGAAAAGCATCCCAAACGAAGGGCCGGAGAGATAGGACTTGCAATATGAGTGAGGACACAACTGCATATGTTGCATTTTTGATCCTTAAGACACCCACGTTGGTTTGTTCTGAAAATGTTAATATGTTGTATTTTGTAACTACATAACATCACTGCATTTTACAATGTGTTTTTTTTTTTTTTTTACAAACATTTAAATGTTGTATTTCAAAGCACAACAAAAGCAGTGCATTGCTCATGTAGGCTTCTTCTACATTCAAACACATTCATATGTTTTAAACTGCATAACAATTAGGGATGCAACAATTATAGATATTGGTTGTATAATTATAGTCTGAAGAATAATCTGGTTTCACAGTTATCAAATCTAATGTAAATTTAAGCTTTATATTAGGCCTAAGTATTTAGATTAACTGTTGTTATCATCTGTGCTCATACGCTCAGAAATAAAGGTACAGGAGCTGTCACTGGGGCACTACCTCTTCAAAAGGTACATATTTGTACCTAACGAGTCTATAATGGTTCCTTAAAGGTACTTTTTTAAAGGTACATTTGGGTACTAATATGCACTGTGGACTCTTTGGGTACAAATATGTATCTTTTGAAAAGATACTGCCCCAATGACAGCTCCTGTACCTTTATTTCTTAGAGTGTACATACATAATCATTTTAATAATAATTCGTCTTACATATCTTTTGTTTACATTGCACTGAAAGCCACGCACAACCTCATCACAACAGCACGAGATGTTTTCTACTGCGTGCACCCGGAAAGCCGCGAGCGTGTTGCTTCGCTTGCGTTCGCACAATGGCGTTTATTCTACATTAGAAATAACAAACTTGCGCGCAGAAAGAACGTGATATTGGAACGTCCCGTCGCTATAGTTAATCCAGTGTGCCTGCGTATTAGCCTCGGCGTACAAGCTGGGAACTTTAAACAAGCGCACAGGTGGCATAACTGTTTAATTGCAGCAGTTTCGTTCCGTGCAACAGAAACGCAGCGTTAAGAAGCCTTTACGATGAATTAACTGTGACGTATTAAAGCGCAGTGAAATCGGCGAATCGTTGCATCCCTAACAACGATATCAGTGCAGTGTACAAAAGACCTTTTCTACAAACATATCCTAATGTTTCGGCTACTCGTGCCACTAGCTTAATGTCAGGTGACTCACTCTCTGTGCAGCCTTCAACTGCAACTCATGCTGGATGGAACACGTCACTTCATAACTGTGGGGGCCGTTTTTTGACTGAACTAAATTTATTTCTGATGTCTTGGTCACTAATTGGAGGGCCAGAACAAATTGCCTTGGGGGCCGGGTTCGGCCCGCGGGCCGCCAATTGAATAGCCCTGGTCTAGGTCAATAACAGGAGATCAGACAGGAATCAGGGAACCGCTCAGTAATGTTGACAAGGCAAACAAGACATCGCAATGAAGTGAGTGTGAGCGCTGCTTTTATGTGTATGTGCTGATGTGGATCAGGTGTTGTGCAATCAGTGTCTGTTCCGGGGCTTATGGGGGATGTAGTGTCTAGAAGTCCGGTGAACGAGACCTCTGCTGGCCAGTGAGGGGAATGACCGGAACCGAGCTGGTGACAAGTGAACTAAAAATATGAATTTTTATTATGAATTTAATTATGAATTAGAAACTTATAACTGTTAAATTCAGAGTTGTAAGATAAAAGAGAAAAAAAGGAATTCTGAATTGTGAAGTAAAAATAAATGTTTTTTTTTTTTTTTAATCATAAACTCATTTATGATTCTTATAACAAAATAAAAATAAAATAACTATTTGCATTTAGAGTTTTTACATTTACTATTTATTAGTCTAATTTACATTTACATTTTTATTAGTCTAATGTATGCTCGCATTGTGTTCACAGGAAACCTGTCCCTGCAACATTAAAGGCCGGAAGTCTACGAACTCACATCAGCAGGTGCCAAGTGTGCATGAAGAGGGTTTAAACCAGCACTCTTTCTCTTCCAGTTTCATGAACAAAACAACTAATGTACTGTTTGGTGCTACTTCTATGAAAAGCCATAGAAAAACTTCAAGAACACATGTAGAAAAACACATTCGCGTCTCTACATTTATAAGCAATGGAACCTCAAAGATCTACCGGCACATGTGCTTCATTCAAAAAAAACTAACGCCGTTCCATCGTGTCTAATGAATGACGCCTGTTTACACTTGCACTGAGAATATGTATAAGCAGGTAACCATCTTCCAAATCATTATGAATTGGACACTTTTCCGTCCAACACTCAACGTATTTCATCTTTATTTATCATGCCACTCAGCGATATCAGATGCAGATATCTTTCTCTAAGAAATGTATAATCAAGCAACACTAACGTTATGGAATTGGAGGTTTATTTGTTTTTTCCTACTTCGCGAGTCAGCACCGTCTTTTATATGATGTAGGAAAGGCAAAGATCAAGCTTATTGTTGTAAATATAATGCTCTATTTAGTTATCTAACACTCTGTCGCCATAATCTTTTCAGGTAAATACAATTGATTTTGTTATACTTAATTATTTATGAAAAACTTATGAGAGTTTAAGCACCAAGGGGCCTTTTCCATTCTACTTTGATTTCTCTCTGTGTAACCACTGCAGAAGACCATGTCATGGCACATAAACTGTAAAATCCGGCGCTGTTTCTTTTGTGCATCGGCGTATGGCTTTTCGATTGAAACCTGCCGTGTTTGAATCCTTGTTTTCATGTATATGCTTGCTCATATTTGCTTGCAACTGTGGCTGTTTACATTTCTTTCATTGCAGAAATGTTTCAATAAGCTTGTGTAATTCCATATTTTTCCATAGCCAAAATGCAGAAAAAAGAAGGACAATTTTACATTGTTTTACACTGCAAAAAAATTAATAAAATTTTCTTAAAATAATCTTTTGTCTGAACAGGCTCACATAATATTCTCATTTAAAAAAAGAAAAAAGAAAAACTCTAGATTCAAACAGTTGAGTTTTACCATTATTGAATCCATTTAGTCAATCTTTGTGTCACTTTTAGCTTAGCTTAGCATAGATCATTGAATCGGATTAGACCATTAGCATTTCATTTTTTTAATCAAAAAAGAGTTTTGATATTTTTCCTATGTAAAGCTTGACCCTTCTGTAGTTAAATTCTGAAAAGTTGCTATTTTCCAGGCCAGTATGGCTTTGAAATATACTCTCATTTTGGTGTAAAAAGAACTTGAACCATGGATGCAGTATGAGGAATGATATTATGTTTCGCAAAGCCACACTGCGTAATATCTTTGCGCCTCCTGCTGTCATGCTACGGCAGCAAAGTACTGTACCATGTTGTACATGATGTAACCACAGAAGAGTTAAAACTTGACTAGGACATTTTCAAAACTCTTTTTGGAAATTTTTGAGCAAGATGCTAATGGTCTAATCTGATTTAATGATTTATGCTAAGCTAAGCTAAGCTAAAAGTCTTCCTGTCAGAAACTAGGATTGGCTGAATGTATTAAAAAATGATCAAAATTAACCTGTTTTGCTCTAGGGGAGTTGTAGAATGAGCCAGTTTCCAAAAAAAAAAAAAAGTATGCAAGTAAAATAATCTGCCAGTATAGGGTAAGTAAAATAATCTTATTTCAAACTGAAAACAATATTATTTTACTTCCCTCACTGACAGATTATTTTGCTTGGTTTAAGGAAAATTACCACCTAATTTTAATGCACTATTTCCAAAAACTACAGCATCTAGGAAATGCGTCTTGATTTAAGAATTTTTAGATATTTGGACTAGAAACAAAGCAAATTGTAGAAAGAAAAGCGTTTTTGCAGTGTACTACATTTAACCCCCCACCCCCCTCACAAAAAAAAAAAAAAAAAAAAAAAAAACAGGTTATTGTAGTTATTGACTACAAACTAGCAATGGTTTGCATACACTAAGCATAGTTTCAAGCTATATTATTTGTAGTAAAACTATAGTTATAAATGGTAATCCATCTACCAAAACCAAAACACTTATACTATAATAAAACCCTGGTTCATTTTTGTAAGGGTGGTGTCATTTAAACCGTGACTTCCTACAGAACAAATTAAATTTGTTCTCATTCACACATAGATATTTGTAGCCTTTCTTTATCTGTTTAAAGCTCCAGTCAGAATAATCCAATGCTGAACACACAGTATACCCAAGTGCGCCAGGAAGCAGGGATGGTGCTAGCCTTTTTACTAAGGCACGAGCAGCAGTTACGTAAATAACGCTGTATCCTTGTGTCAATGACCATTACGATAAACCAGCCAATCATTTTTTTTATATCATATTTCATGATTTTCATCACAGGTGTCAAGCACAGTTTAGTCCCAACCCTAATTAAAACACTTGATCAAACTGAGTCCTTTAAGCTTGTTTGAAACCTACAGGTAAATTTGTTGAAGTTAGATTGGAACTAAACTGTATAAGACTGCGGCCTTCCAGGAATTGAGTTTGATGCCCCTGATTTAAAGGAACACTTCACTTTTTCATTTGGAAATGTGTAGGCTCTAAGTCACCTAGAGTTAAACAGTTGAGTGTTTTCAATTTTGAATCCATTCAGGAAATCTCTGGGTCTGGCGAGAGAACCATTAGCTTAGCTTAGCATAGATCATTAAATCGGATTAGACCATTAGCATCTTACTCAAAAAAGAATTAAAGCTTGACATTTCTGTGGTTACATTGTGTACTAAGACAGACAGAAAATCAAAACTTTCTTTTGAACTTCTTTTGAGTGAGATGCTAATGGTCTAATCTGATTCAATGATCTGTGCTAAGCTAAGCTAAAATTGTTTCTACCAAACCTGGAGATTGACTGAATAGATTAAAAAAAATGGTAAAACTCTGAAAAAATAAGGCTATTTCTAAAAATAAATAAATAAATAAATATGTGTAGAGTTCCTTTAAGTCATCTTTGTTTCTGTTAGCTGTTTAAGGATGCTAGATTCACAAATTAATCACTATTTGATCTACTCTTCGTGAACCATGGCTTTCATTAGAACAATAAGTTCATGAAATGATTTGAAATTGTTTTTCATACTAAACTGGCCGGGCGCCACGGTGGCGTAGTGAGTAGCACGTTCGCCTCACAGCAAGAAGGTCGCTGGTTCGATCCCCGGCTGGGCCAGTTGGCATTTCTGTGTGGAGTTTGCATGTTCTCCCCGTGGTTGCGTGGGTTTCCTCCGGGTGCCCCGGTTTCCCCCACAGTCCAAAGACATGCGGTACAGGTGAATTGGGTAAGCTAAATTGTCCGTAGTGTATGTGTGTGAATGACAATGTGTGGATGTGTTTCCCAGAGATGGGTTGTGGCTGGAAGGGCATCCGCTGCGTAAAACAAATGCTGGATAAGTTGGCGGTTCATTCCGCTGTGGCGACCCCGGATTAATAAAGGGACTAAGCCGAAAAGAAAATGAATGAATGAATGACTAAACTGGCCATTTTAAAAGACAGAAAACAAAATAAACACTTTAAATGGATATTTATCTTAACTACAGTCCATCGAAGGCAATAAAATCATACATCGTGTAGCCTACAGCTTTTGAATGTCTATAGGTGAAGAAGCAGTCAAATATTGCAAACAAATATTGCAACAGAGCAGCAGTATTTGTCAGGAAATCATTCTGTTCAGATCATGTCTGTTGACTCCTCATTTATCACTCAGTTAAAGGGATGGTTCACCCAAAAATGAAAACTGACGTGGTTTCAAACCTTTATTAGTATCTTTCTTATGTTGAAAACTAAAGAAGATTTTGAGGAGTGCTCATAGACTTTTATAGATGGAAAAAAATAACTTTCTTTGGAAGTCAATACCTTCTGGGGTAAACTGTCTCTTTAATTTGAACTCTGCAAACTTACCATGACACAACTTTCTATTCACTTCTCAAAAATCCATAACATATCTCTATAAAATGTTCCTTCTTGTGTTTCTTTTTAAATTCGCCCAGCATCAAACCGCTTATGGATTTTACAATGTTGTGATTTTCTTTTGTCTTAATTCCTCTGATAGCAGAGGACCTGCACAATTCCCCATTCACACAGTGAAACTTTTGCTTGTGATTATTCTTGTTATTTTTTTTTCTTTCATTTTACACTGATAATACTTGACTATGCAATCAACACTACTTGGTTTAACGAAACCGTCCCTGCTTTTGACCTTTTAGTAGAGTTCATCTAATTGTTCCACTGTTTTAGCCCAGTAAATAGCTAGTTGTGTTTCAATTTTTTAAAGTGCCTTACATGAATTTTGGTGTGAAGATCTCACACACTGACCTCGCGCACACACTTTGTGGCCCATGAAGAATTAACGAATCTTGCTTTGGAATGTTAATTAATGCAGAGTTTTTTCATTGTCAGATGATTTCAGTGATGCCCCCAATTCTTATACTGTGTCATAAAATAAAATGTTTGTATAAATGTGTCATTTATTTGTCTCTTTTTTAATATGCTACAATCACAGACATGTACAGTACTTAAAGGTATGAATGTGGATATATGTGCAATAAGGTGCACGACGTGTTTGGCGTGATGTGTTGCTGTTTTCATACCAAAGCAACCCTAATTTTCCTGTTTTGCATGATGTTGTTTAAACAGGACATCCATTTGCACTGCTTTGTGGACTCATGGGTGTTCTGGTCTAGAAACGAGGGGTGTTAAGGCGCATTGTTGGTGCATTGCTAATTAGAGGAACTAAAATAGACTGCACAACTGACCAACTGAAAGCAGGTCTAAAGTCCAGCACAGAGTGCGTTAGTTGTGTGCCTTACACACATTGCTTAATACACACAGGATGTACAGCAATACACAAATATCTTTACATATGAAAAGAGAATGGAAAGGGTGGTCTAGAGTGCATTTTTAAAGAGCCCCTATTATGGGTTTTTGAAAATGAGCTCGCATGCTGTGTGTAACATAGCTTCAAGTAAAGTAAGGCTTAAATCTGAAAGTGCACAGTTTTTAAAACTCTTGATTCATCTATAAAAGAGTCGACTCATAGTTCCTCAAACGAATCGCAGTGCTTACGAGTCTTTAGCCGTTTTGGCATGACGTGAATACGAAAAATAAGCCCCGCCCATTTGTGCGCACGCAAACCTGGGAAGATTCAAAACCCCCAACCCCCCCCCACAAACAACAGCTGCAAGCAAAGGTTGCCAGATTGGGCGGTTTTGAATTTGATTGTGCAGGTAAAAACCTTTAGGACATGGTTTGGACTGGAATCAGTCAGCTACATCTGGCAACACAGAGAAGAGCACTGTAGCAAACATATGCTCAGCTGGATATTATTGGAAGTGTGCAGATGAACCAGAGATGAGACTGTGAAGAGTCAGTAGTTGAGGTTTATTTCTGCAGAAATGCCTCAGCATTATAGCCCAGCCTTGTGCTGTGTTCCCTCTGAGGAGTGCTTCTGAAATCTACACGCTTACAACGGAGGATTCATCGACAGTTTGTTAAAGGAAGGATCAGAAAAGACTATTGATGTATGCACGGGTGGATTGGCCATGGGGAGCACCGGGACATTTCCCGGTGGCCTGACGGTGAATCTGGCCTGCACCCTCTATCCAACAAGTGTGAGTAAGTGCGATTAAAACGGTTGCCTCATTGTTTTCTTTAGCTTGTAAATGATGCATTTAATTGTGTTTTGTAACTTGTAACCGCTTGTAGTGTATCTGGTTAACTTGTATTCTCATATCGTGTCTAAAAGCACGTTGTAAACGTGACGCGTGGCGCTTTGTTTACAGATTAAAATGTGTTTGTGAACTCGTGTTCCTCTGCTGTTTGTCGTTGCTATGGCTACATCAGCTCTCCTACACACGTGCGGCGGTCCTGTTTCATTATGGTTCAGCTTTTGCCGCTGTGTGCACTAATATTGCATGTGTGTCGCTGTTTTTACTTATGGTTAAGAATAGAGTGATATGCTGGAAGACCGAGGGGTGACTCCCGGGAAAATTGAGTGTTGGCAGATATGCTCACGCACACGCTATGATTACTTCAATATTGATAAGCCGTGGTGGGCATTCTCTCGCGCTGAATGATGTCGACCAATCTCAACAGACTGGGTCATCGGTCCTATCAGTGCAGTTTAGCATTGCGCTAAGGGAGAGTTTGGGAACAAATGGATCGCTGAACGATTCATATAGGAGTCGCTGGGATGATGAGATAAAAAAAATGCAAATTATAAGACACTGAAAGTGTTTTTTGACCATGCATGCATATTAGCCTGCTGTTGGAGACCCCCAAAACCAAAATATGACCCTTTTAAATGTATAATAGGGGCTCTTTAAGTCTTGGTTGTGTTTAAAAGATACAATCCAATGTGTGCTTATGCTTCCCTTGTAGAAAATCACGGTATTCTTCATATATCTTACTTTGATGGAAACAACTGTCATATTTCCTAGTTCCCCCAAAGGCCAGCTCTCAAGAGGCTCTGATTGGTCAGCTAACATAATGACAACATCACACCTCTACAAGCAGAAGCTTTGCCTCTGCTGTGTAAATACTGTCAGTCAGTGTAACTGTAAATGTCCTTTGTCAAATGCTAGCTATATATATTTTTTAATTCTCTAGAACATAATTGAAATTCATCTGTGAGCACTTCTCTCTTTGTGTCAGGTTCTTTGGAAGCCCAAATACAGAAACAGAAGTAGCTCTGTGGAAATAGCAGCATTCGGATGCCATTTCAGCTTTCTCTGCTATAACATTACAGCACCTCTGGCCATGCCCCTTCGCTGTACAGGGTGTATGCGCGTAACCTAAAGAGTTAATGACATCATTAACTCGGATGTATTTTTTTTGTAGCCCCCAAACTTCATTTGCTGTAGGCTTAGGTAAGCTAACTCTATAAAAGCCAATGTCTCCCTTTGCATTGAACTTTGAGCGTCTTACATTCAGAAATGTTGTTCATGTTCACACAGCAACATTAAACATAAACTAAAGTTTAAAGGGCCAAACATTCTGTTTCAGAATTCTGAAGTTGTGTGTTTGAATGCTGGGATTTTATTTGAAATATGTTTAAATTGTGGGATATTAATTCTGTTTTCTATTTTACAATAAACAATTTGACTTAAATTTTCTTTGACTAAAATGCCAACTGAAACGTCCACACATAACCTATTGTCCTGGAGAGGGCGCTGTAAGCTTACTTATTTTTCACAATGTAGCAGCCTTTCATACAGCTCATTCCCATACTGTACATAGATCAGTTTACCACACAAGGCTATAAACTACTTATTCATATTACTTTTCAAATTAGTTTTATTGCTTTGCAGCTACTTCTCTTTAGTCTCCTGTCAATAAACCCTCATAAAGTATAACGTGTTTGTTTAAAGTACTCCAACTGTGAAAAATAAAGAAATGTTAAATTAAATGTGTTTTTTTTTTTAATTAAAACATTTCTAGTAAAATAAATTCCAGTTTGTTCATAATTAACCTAACAATTTCCTAAAAAGCTATTTTATTTAGCACAAATATCAAATCGGCAATCTAAAAGTTATGTGGTCTAATTGTTAGATTTTACTGTTTACAATGTTTACAAAAATTACAAAAAATGAGAAATACTATTATTATTATTATTATTATTATCATTATTATTATTATTATTATTATTATTATTATTATTGCTGTTGTTGTTGTTAATAGTAGTAGTAGTAGTAATAAATACTTACATAATAATATTATTTAGAATATTTAGTGCAATTATTAAATTGGCTAAAAAATATATTTTTTTAAAAATGATGATTATATTGTCCGATGTTTTGAGTATAAAACAACCTTGATAATAACATTAATAATAACAATAATAATAATAATAATAATAACAATAATAATAATAATAATAATAATTATTATTATTATTATTGTTGTTGTTGTTGTTGTTATAATTAATATTGTTATCATTAATGTTATTATTATTATTGTTGTTGTTGTTGTTATTATTATTCTTATCACATATTATTATTATTATTGTTTTTATCTCATCACTTATTATTATTATTATTATTATTATTATTATTAATATTATTATTATTAATATTATTATCATTCATATTCATTCATTCATTCATTCATTTTCTTGTCGGCTTAGTCCCTTTATTAATCCGGGGTTGCCACAGCGGAATGATCCGTCAACTTATCCAGCATTTGTTTTACGCAGCGGATGCTCTTCCAGCCACAACCCATCTCTGGGAAACATCCATACATTCTCATTCACACACATACACTACGGACAATTTAGCCTACCCAAAACACGGGGAGAACATGCAAACTCCACACAGAAATGCCAACTGACCCAGCCGAGGCTCGAACCAGCGACCTTCTTGCTGTGAGGCGAACGTGCTACTCACTATGCCACCGTGGTGCCCATCATTAATATTAATATTAATATTAATACTATAATTAATGTTATTATTATTGTTGTTATTGTTATTCTAATCAGATATTATTATTATTATTATTGTTGTTGTTGTTACTGTTGTTCTCATTACTTATTATTATTATTATTATTATTATTATTATTATTATTATTATGCAAGTATATGTGGTTTGCCTACTAGCATTTCATTTAATTATTTTTAATAGTAGTATTTTATTGTAATATGTGACGTGTACTTTATTGTGTTTTTTTATGAATAAAGTTATTGGCAATGAATGATAATGTATATATTTTTTGTTAACATTGACTTAGTTCAATATGCACAGCATGAAGGATTTAATATTATTAGCATATTTTATTTGGCTTTTTTTTGTTAAATAAAAAAATATCTATATATATATAAATATATATATATATATATATATATATACACACACACACACAAATATACACACACATGCACAAAATGTTAGTTTTAGGCCTGCCCGTAAGTGTTGTGCTGAATCTCGATTTCCAAGAATGTTGAAAAACACTGAGAAACTGTCACACCAGCTAACTTAACATGTCATCAGCGTGAGTGGGGCATTCGTGCCCTTTCCTAATTCTTCTGAAGTAAATAATGCTCCACACAAAACAACAAACACAACCAGCCTGACACTGTCACAAAAGGTCATTTCTTTTTTCAAAGGCTTCCTTGTTAGCTTTCCAAGAAATGTTTAAGGATAATAACTAAAGTCTCGTTGTCCTTCAAACATGTTTACTCCCTTATGATTATTGACCAATACAATAGAAAACACTCCCATTGGTCAGAACTGAACACTACATCGAGGAACACACCTGTAACGTGCTGCACTGTAAAAAGAAAATCTGTAAATTAGCAGATTTTTGTATTTTGTGATTCATGTTTTTATTTGTCCCCATTTATTTAAGCATTTTAATTGTATTATGGGGCCTTAATCTTTCTTCCAACGACTTTTAACCTTGAAAACTTAAAAAAGTGACTTTTTAATAGTTTAAAGTGATATATTGTCTTGGTTAGTGTTATACAGTGCATCCAGAAAGTATTCATTGTGCTTCACTTTTTCCACATTTTTTTTTTTTTTGTTATAGCCTTTTTCCAAAATGGATTAAATTTATTTATTTCCTCAAAATTCTGCACACAATACTCTATAATGACAAAAATAATGAATTTTTTGGTTTTTTTAATTGTTGTAAATTTATTAAAAATTAAAACCTGAAAAATCACATGTACATCAGTGTTCACAGCCTTTGTCTTGAAGCTGTAAATTGAGCTCAGGTACATTCTGTTTCCACTCATCATTCTTGAGATGTTTCAGCAGCTTAACTGGAGTTCAGCTGTGGTAAATTCAGTTGACTGGACATGATTTAAAAAGGCATACACCTGTCTAAGACCTGATAAGGACCCAGGGTTGACAGTACATGTCAAAGCACAAACCAAGCATGAAGACAAAGGAATTGTCTGTAGATCTCCGAGACAGGATTGTCTCAAGGCACAAGGTTGGGAAGGTAACAGAAAAATTTCTGCTTTCTGAAAGTTCCAATGAGCACAGTGGCCTCCATCATCCATAAGTGGAAGATCCACCAGGACTCTTCCTAGAGCTGGTCGGCCATCTAAGCTGAGTGATCGGGGAGAAGGACCTTAATCAGGAAGGTGATCAATAACCCGATGGTCACTCTTTCTGAGCTCCAGCATTCTTCTGTGGAGAGAGGAGAACCTTACAGAAAGACAACCATCTGTGTAGCAATTCACCAATCAGGCCTGAATTGCCAGATGGAAGCCACTCCATAGTCTGGAATTTGCCAAAAGGCATCTGAAGGACTCTCAGACCATAAGAAACTAACTTCTCTGGTCTGATGAGACTAAAATCGAACTATTTGGAGTGAATGCCAGGGTTTACATTTGGAGAAAACCAGGCACCGCTCATCACCAGGCTAATACTGTCCCTACAGTGAAGCATGGTGGTGGCAGCATCATGCTGTGGGGGTGTTTTTCAGCAGCAGTAACTGGAAGACTAGTCAGGATAGAGGGAAAGATGAATGCAGCAATGTACAGAGACATCCTGAAGGAAAACCTGCTTCAGAGTGCTCTTGACCTCAGACTGAGGCGACGGTTCATCTTCCAGCAGGACAATGACCCAAAGCACACCACCAAGATATCAATGGAGTGGCTTCACAAGAACTCTGTGAATGTTCTTGAGTGGCCCAGCCAAAGCCCAGACCTAAATCATATTGAACATCTCTGGAGAGATCGGAAAATTGCTGTACACCGTCGCTTCCCGTCCAACCTGATAGAGCTTGAGAGGTACTGCAGTGAGGAAAGGGCAAAAATTCAGACAGGTGTGCCAAGCTTGTGGCATCATGTTCAAAAGGTATGAGGCTGTAATTGCTGCCAAAGGTGCATCAACAAAGTATTGAGCAAAGGCTGTAAATACATGTGATTTTTCAGGTTTTTTATTTTTAATAAATTTGCAACAATTAAAAAATATTTTTTTTCACATTGTCATTATGGGGTATTGTGTGTAGAATCTTGAGGAAATAAATGAATTGAATCCATTTTGGAATAAGGCTGTAATTTAAAAAAAGTGGAAAAAGTGAAGCGCTTGGAATACTTTCCGGATGCGCTGTATATTACAGAACATAACCTTGTGATAAATTTCCAGTGTATTTTATGCTATTTTACAGACGTATTTCTCTATATATTGTCTCTTATACGTTATATTATTATTCAAACTATGAAAATGTCAATAAACGTCACTTTGTTAAACTGTAGAGTTGAATATTCAACGTCAAAAGTCAACAGAGCGGAGATCAACAACACAAAATGCAATTCACAACCGTAAATAAACAGAAAACACTTGTAAATCACTAAAGACGGAAACTGTTCATTTATTAAACAGTCATTTTTACAGTGTACTATTTTAAAGCAAATCTACGTTTTTGTGAACTAGATGTTTTTTTCTAGGTTATCAGCTACTCTGTTGTGTGTAAAGTGGTGTGTGGGAGCGGCTAGCCTTTGGTTCACGTACACAGATCAATGAGCGCAAGAACAGATAACCCTTCTGTTTCATGTTTCCGTTTTTATAGGAATCTCATTCTCTTCTTCTGTTTGCCAATCGGACAAACATAGCCTTTTACCTCATTTAGTCGTGGGTTGCTGTTAAAATGACGTGTGTGAATAGGTGACCTTTGACCCCGAGTGAAGTAAAGTACTCAGAAGAGCTTCAGGGTTCCTCTTGCAACATGTCTGTGGAGATTTACATCAGCTTTGGTCCGACAGCAGACATTATGTACATACTGTTATCTGCACAGGGGAGATCAACACTAGAGAGCAACCTACAATTTCAGAAAACTTGACACCCTTTGAGAAGTTATGGGTGAAAAGAGTATGTTATAATTTTTTTTCATGAGCTACATATTTTCGAAAGCCTTTAATAAATCTATATGGTCTCAAAATATACAAACAAAGGGCGACACAGTGGTGTAGTGGGTAGCACTGTCGCCTCACAGCAAGAAGGTCACTGGTTTGAGCCTCAGCTGGGTCAGTTGGCATTTCTGTATTTGCATGTTCTCCCTGTGTTCTTGTTTCGGGTTTCCTCCAGGTGCTCCGGTTTCCCCCACAAGTCCAAAGACATGTGGTATAGGTGAATTGGGTAAGCTAAAATTGTCCGTAATGTATGTGTGTGAATGAGATGTTTCCCAGTGGTGGGTTGCAACTGGAAGAGCATCCGCTGCGTAAAACATATATTAGATAAGCTGGCGGTTCATTCCGCTGTGGCGACCCCAGATTAATAAAAGGACTAAGCCGAAAAGAAAATGAATGAATGAATAAACATACAAACAGCCAACCCAATCTTATGAAGAAACGTAGCTGTTTTACATATAGTCATGGTAGGATTTCGTATTTATTAGTATGATATCATAGACTTTTTAAAGAGAGGCGTACCCACAAACCACACCCCTAAACACCCCAAATCGCACCAAAATGTACAAACTAATATGAATAAGCCACTAAAGCCAAAAAGTTATGAATCGTCGTGAGAATGCATTGGATCAACATGTAAATGAGATACCAGAAAAAGAAAAGATCTAAAATAGAGAACACATTCAGATTTATCTTAGATGTCCGTATTAATCTGCACATGGTAGTAATTTATTTAACCCCTAAGTGATGCAGATGTTTTTATTCACTCTGGGCTCATTTTGGTTCTTAATTTGGCCACAACTTAAAAAAGTTTGAGCAAATGGAATGATTTTTGGTGACAAACCTTATCTTGACACATGTTTTGGGAAAAAGTTCAACAATATACTCCAAATGTACTACACTTTCTTTATGTTCTTGGCTATTTTTGCCCCATTGACTTGCAATTTAATGACATTTTTTGATTGCACAGCCGTGACACCATATACTCATGCATTCTTGATTGTTGCTGGTTTTCCCTGGCGGGAAGAGGTAAAATTAGTTATTTTTACTGTTGATTATTTGTTGCAGTGGAAAAAAAAAGCTTAGTTTCTGCCTTTAAATTATATGGCAATATGGAGTATAGTGTGGTGTGAGAGTGCGAGAGAGACCATTGCAATCTTACTGTGTTATGTTTGAGAACTTATAGCCCCTCAGCTCTCAGAACATATAGTAAGTGTGCATGCACGCTAAATTTGTTGGTTTTCTCTATAGAATTCCATATAAAAGTTGGAAACTTTTTTACAGGCATTTCTAAAGAGTTAATGGTGCACACTGATGATTGAAAGGCAAAATGAAAAACTTTTCAACAGGCAAAAACACCAACAATCAAGAATGCATGATTATATGCTGTCATGGCTTTGCAATCAAAAATGTTGTTATAATGGAAGTCAATGGGGCTAAAACTGCCACAAACATATTGAAAGTGTAGTCAATTTGAAAAGTACACAAGGGTTAAATATCTGATAAATATCATTTGGCAGCCTAAGGTGCTATTTACACTTGTGCGTTTTTTTGCTTTTTTTGTTTTAAAACATAGTTTTAGAATATAAACGCTCCTATGTGACCATTCATGTATACAGGGAATGCACATATTTTGCTGACGTTTATACTTGGTCATATGAGAGAGGATTGATACGCAATAGTCCAGAAGCCCCCCTCACAGTCTTTAATATCTTTCAGCGACGGACCATACAGGTGCGGATACATCTGTACCAGCTCTGCTCTCCATTGTTTTCATGTGGCTAGTCTTGTCATTTTTTATTTGTCTTGTCTGACTCATATGGAATAAGAAACAAATAGAGTGGAGTAACAATGACGTCAATTTGTATGCAAAAACCCGGAAGCGAGTTAGCATTTTAGCAGTTCCGGTTCCCTCGTCCCAAAGTCAATGGGTTTTTTCAATGGGATTTCAGTTAAATCGCTTAAATAAGGTTCGTTGCAAACACAAGCTCAGGATACTTTAACGTTTTATTCTACAACATAAAACACATCAGTTATATCACCCTCTTGATTTTTAAAATCGGTTACGCTAATTTAAAAAAGACGTTTGATATCAAGTTGCTAAACGGAACTACAGGCGGTGTTGGAGACATTATACGTCATCGAGCTGCACTGGTCTGGAACGCATCCCGCTTGTCTTGGGCATTTGGATTTGTCTGTTATTTAAGTATTTTCATGAATGAAATTTTATTGTTTGTAGTATTTTTCTAGTTGTGAACTCATATTGTGTGTAGATAATGCCTTCACTAGCAGAGACTGTCATGACAGATTTTAATTAAACAATATTATGGGGATACTTCTACCAGCGCAGCCTGTCTCCTTCCTGCTTTCAGTAATACAATGTGTGAATACATGTGTTAAAAATACATACTTGTTAACTGTTATTTCAACATGATCATTTTTTTGTATTTTTTTCTTCTTCATCTGAACACATATAACTCTGTCATAACACACTCCTCCATGTAAACACTCACACACTCCACAATGTAAAGCATATGTGACTGTATGGGCTGCTTTTCGTTGTACTTCGTGACAAAAAAAAAAAAAAGAATACTACATTTTGTTCTTTGTCCATGATGGAACATGCATGCATTTGATAGACTTGTCATTTTAAACCTTTTACAACAACCGTGAAGCAACCGTAAAGCAAAACAAAATGCATTTCCCACGTTACAAACTATCCAAAAGTCTATGTGTTTTTGCATATTTATTTGTTTATAATATGTAGCGTGGATTATAATACAATAAACTGAGAGATTAAACCTTTGTCATGAACCAAGAGTTGTCCGTAGCAGGGTGGTGCTGACGTCACAGGCGAGCACCCCGAAGGCTGTAGTCCGTTTGTAGCCTAATGTTAGCTTTTCAGTTCTTGCGTTTACATTTACGACCCAAAAATGCTAAAAGTTGTATTTTCATGTGAGGATTATCCGGCTGGACAAAACGTGTAAGTGAACAGTGTTTATACACAGAGCTTATTATTTGCAATCTTCGAAAAGCCTATGGAAAAATCCTATGGGGATTTTATCGAGGGAACCAGTTTTATGCTAGCAGCCGATTGGTCTACGAGCTGACGTCATAGTTCCTCCACTCTATTGGGGGAAATAAAATAGCATGTCTCCACAAGAAGGCGGAGTTCCAGAATACATCCACTGATTGTGTAATCGCTACTGACCAGTGGTAGCTCAAAGGTGTTTGGGAGCCAAAAATGTTTTCTATTTTGAACTGCTGAAATTAACTTAAAAACAAAACGACTTCATCTCAGCTGACTTTTGTTAAACATTCTTTGATTTTCTTTGAAGTATACTGGGGCCTTTATAAAGCTACAAGGCAAATTGAATGAAAAATGTTTATCAGAAGCAGAGATTTTGTTTATCAGCCAGCAATTTTCATACAGGACAATGAGCCCTGTCACACAGCAAAACAGATAAAGCTGTTCTATGCTGAAGACATTGAAATAATGAAATGGCCAGCCTAGAGTCCTGATCTAAACCTGATTGAAAATCTCTGGAAAAACTTTGACAACAAAGTTATGGCTAAGAAACCACTACAGTCATTGAGCTGTGCAGGAGACTGAAAAAAGAGAAGATCAAGATCACAGTAGAGCAGTGTGCTTATCCTGGATGATCTTGGTTGCCTTTTTGTGTTCATTGCTTAATCAGCCAGCAATTTTCATCTAGTACAATGAGTCACACAGCAAAACAGGTAAAGCAGTTGCTTGAAGATGAAAACCTTGAACTATTTCAATTGCGAACACAAAATCCAAAAATCAAAAGTGCTTTGCGACAGATTTGTGTCTGTCCAAGAAACACACTGCAGTCACCAATCCGTGCACGGCACAGTGAGAAGAATGAACCGTGTTTGATAATCTGTGCTCGTCTTTTTTTGGATCTATATGTTTGGGTTCCTGTCCTACTCCAGAGTGACCTTCGGCGCACAGTTATTTGACAGTGGGTGTTTATGGGGTGAGAGGAGCAGCTGAGAAGTGTTGTGAAACTCTATCGGTCAAAGGGAACACACTGGCTGTAAATTGAGGTGAGGGGTCTGTCTGTCACCTCTACCAGTGGGGAAAGACATACAATAGATAAGTTTGAGAATGGACAAACTTCAAGGAGACACGGTATAGAACCAAACCTAGGACTAATACCTTCATTATGGAGATAGAGAATGTAAAAAACAAATATGACTGTAAAATAATAACAATAATAATAATAATAATAATAATAATAATAATAATAATAATAATAATAATAATAA
>CAIGQQ010009359.1:998811-1020959 GCA_903798035.1 Danio albolineatus
CCTGTCCAGTCTTGTCCAGCCTTGTCCAGTCCTGCTCTATCCCTGCCAGCCCACTCAAGTTTGTTTTTTGATTGTTTATTTGTTTTATTAATGTTTTCCCCCTCGGGGTAGTTTATTTTGCTGTTTTGTTTTATTTTTTATTATTAATAAATACCCATTTTATTGCATTTGAGTCCTCGCTCTCCTTTCCCTAACCCAACCGTGACATTACGGGCTTCCTTCAACAGGACTTTACTGTAACCCACTCATTCCTCCATCAACACAAAACTGGTATTTTGGAAAGAGTTTTCCACACAACCAGAAGAGAGACAGTATACTGTTGTTAAAAGCCCCCTGCACACCTGAAATCCTGTTGAGTAACCCTTCTAAAGAAAATTATTTATTTTGTAAATCAGCATGGACATACTGCTCACAGGTAAATATTTAGGCGTTAAAGCAATGTTTGCTAATGAGCTAGTTCAGAAACCTTGTGGGGACATGTTAGTTTGTGCGTTTGAACTTGTTGATGACAGCTGCTTGTGTTGTGGTTACCAGGTCTCATAGACAGTGTATAAGAAATATTTAAAAAAAACAATCCCTTTATTGTCATTGTAAAAACTTTCTAAACTTGCTCCTCAAATCTGATCTGATTCGATTGAAACATTGTTCCAGGATCAACAAAGATGTTACAAAGATGTACATTATTCTGCAGAAAGAAGCCACTTCCACTAGGGAGCACTATTGTCATGAAGGGGTGTGCCCTGTCTGCACTAATCTTAATGCATTTAGCACTTTAAATGTATGTCCAAATGATCTGTTTCCCAGCAGAGTGTCACACAACCTCCACCAACTTATTATTATCATCCCACAGTGCATTTTGGTGCCATCAGTTCCCAAGGTAAATGGCACATAGCCATCCATGTGATGTAAAAGACAGTGGGACTCATCAGACCACCTGAGCTGTTTCCACTTCACCAATGTCTATACTGACACTCACATACCCGTTAAAGGGTCTTTGGACAGTGAACAGCATGGGCACTCTGATTGGTCTGCGACTATGCATGACACCTGACAGTTCCTCTCATGACCATCGGTAAATGTTGTGTGACTTGTGCCACAGTAGTCATTTGTTGGCTCTAATAAAGCTGGAAAGTCATCAATGAGCCTTGGGAACCCAACACTCTGTTGCTGTTTATGAATTCTCACTACTGACTGCGAGTTGACCTTGCTATTACAATTAGGCATTTGTCAAAATTACTTAGATCTTTATGCCTATTTATCCTGCAGCCAATCAAAACTGTGTTTTGTTCATCGTAAAATGATGACATATGCTATAAATGTCTAATGCAGAAAAGCTTTTTCATAGTTTTATGACCTTGTGGTTAGATTGTAATGCATCACAATAGATGGAAGCCCTGTAGGTCTAATAAACGAAGTTCAGATGGTTCAAAATGCAGCTGCTAGAATGCTTAATAGAGCCAAGTTCTACTGTATGTTTATGTTCGTCTGGTTCTGTCAGATTTGCAATGGCTCCCTAATAAACATCGAAGTCATTTTAAAATCTTATTGAATACTTTAAAAATCCCTAAATTGACTTAGCTCCATAGAATTTGAGTGAGCTCCTGCTGTATTATAGCCCCTTGCGTCCACTACTTAATTCTGCAACCCAGGCTCATTCTGAAAACGTATTGCTATATACATTTCTGGAGAGTGTCAAATTTTTTTGCTGTTTTTTTTTTTTTTTTTTTAATCCAACAGAGACCGCTGTGTAGGCTTTTTGAGATCTCAAATGTCTCTCGCAAGTGCCATCCATCCTGCTCTTCATGCATAAATACACCAGAGGCCGCTGTCTGGCTGACTGATTAAATGACTGACCAACTGATTGACTGACTGACCGTTGAACTGACCCACCCTCCCTCCTCCCTAAACCCAACCAATAGTGTTTTCAAAAGCACCGACTAACCTGATAATTTCCATATCAAGTGCATAATCTCTGGAACAGACTTCCTGGCACAGTGCGGGAGGCAGACACACTATATCAGTTTTAGGCCCAATCCCAATTCTACCCCTTAGCCCGTCCCCTTACCCCTACCCCTCTTTTTGCACGTTCACGTCAAGGGGTAGTGGTATCCCAATCCTTTTTAGCTTGAAGGTGTAGGGCTAAGGGCAAGGGGTATACACCCCTTCGAACAAAGCTTTTTTTAGGACCACACTTAAAACGGAGGGGTAAGAAAATTTCCCAGAATACACCTGCCACAATGGCTGAACCCGGAAGTAAGGAGATCCACAAATTAGTATTTTTTGTCACTAATACGAATTTTTACGACAAACAAACATATGTTTTAATATATTCATAACCGCGTTCGTGTTTTACAGTCAGGCTTTAAAAAAAAACGACATAAAAAAGCTAAAATTTGCGATCTATAATCCATAATCATAACTCATGTACAGCAGTCCAACATTCTGACACACGATGACACTCAAATACCCTGTCAGTAATGTCTAGTGGCTGGGAATGAGCTTTTTACAGTGTCTGTTATAATGTTAATGTTGTTTTTGTGTGTTTACATAGATAAATATGGCCACTGTGTAAATACACAGTACAGTTACAATCATATTGCCACATTACATCGTTATGATAACATAACATATGCCTTCAGTGATTTCCTGAAGATAAACACCAAAAAATAACACAACTGGAGTAACTACAGCAGTCGTGATCGTCTGATCTCATATGAAGCAAGAGATCATGATGACATCTGATGACGTGTGCAGGTGTTGAAGTGCTGTCCCAATTCTTAGGGGTAAGTTTTGAAGCCCTTCCCCTTAACCCCCGGTTGTAAGGGCCAAGGGGAAGGGGCAGGGGTAGGGGTACAAAAATTGGATTGGGATTGGGCCTTAATCTAAATTAAAGACTCGTCATTGCACATAAAACACAAATGCATACAAACTTTGAAATCCAAACCCTCTAAAGGATTGGATACCCACTCACAAACCCTGACAGTAATCAAGGCAACTGCATCCAGGAATGTTTAACAAGAGACACTGTAATTTGTAAAGCATTTACGCTAATGTCAGTTTCATTAGACCTGTATTCAGAGAAGATGGTTGTAGTGTATTAAAGACAGCCTCTTCATACAAGCCTAAATCTTTTCAGTTAGTTTGAACACCGGCACCTATATACATGGGCAAGCTCTCAAATGTCGTTTAGACTGCAGCTCTACCTCTTTTCCATTTGGTCAGATGAGAACTGGTCCAACGATTGAGCCTGGTTTCTCCCAAGGTTTGTCCCCACTTCTGTCAGTTGGTGGAGTTTTGGTTCCTTGCCACTGTCACCTCTGGCTTGCTTGGTTGGGGATGGTGGAGCTGCTCTTAAGTGATTCATCCTTCATCAGTGACATTTTTATTAAACTGAACTGAACCAGCTTTAAACTACTACTACACCAGGATTCTACCACTGTTCAGCTTCCTGCCATCTATGTAAAGCTGCATTGACACAATCTATATAGTTATAGAAATACTTGACTTGACTGCACCTTTGAATTTACAGAGACCTTATTATATAGGCTTGTTAGAAAATGATAAACAATACTTGCATCTTATTTGTATATTGCTGGAAATATTTTAATATGTAGCCTGTTTGGCTAATGTTGACCTATTCGCCTTGGTATTAAAGCCTGTGAACGACTGGACAGCTTGATAAGAATCCTAAACTACCTGGTAAAAGACTTGTCATCGGTCCCAGTTGTTAGAGCAACAAATAATAACTTGACATCTAGTTGATCGTTTAGAAAAGTGTCAGAAGGTAGGTTTTTCTGATGAATCATCTGTTGAACTGCATCCCAATCATCACAAATACTGCAGAAGACCTATTGGAACCCAAGAGTCTCAAAGAAGCAGTCAAGTTCTGTGGAAAAATAATTATCTCAGTCACCAGAGTTGAACATTATTGAGCATGTCTGGGGTAAGATGAAGGAGGAGGCATTGAATATGATTCCAAAGAATCTTGATGAACTCTGGGAGTCCTGCAAGAATGCTTTCTTTGCCATTCCAGATGACTTTATTAATAAGTTATTTGAGTCATGGCAGAGATGTATGGATACAGTGGTCCAAGCAGCAGTTTGCCAGCACAGCAACAATACTGTATTTACATTTGCAGCACCATTTATCTTGCTGTATATGCATTTGCAGAATTCTATGTATATCTTTACTGCAAACAATACAGTAATTTTCACAATGCAATTTTAAATTCAGTAACATAACTGCATAACTGCCCTACAGTAAAATACAGTACATATTAAAGTTAAATACGTAAGGAAAAATCAACGGCTTGCTGTGCGTTAAAGGATTTTAATGCACGACGTGGACGCAAAGGATGCCTCCGCGAAATGCATTAAAATCTTTTAACGCACAGCAAGCCGTTGATTATTCCGCTTATTCCATGGTCATTTGCCAAGGTAGGCCTACGTTTAAAATAGTTTTGCTGTTTGCAGAGCAATATTTGTCAGATATTTTATTTTTGGCAGTTTTTTACATGTTTGATTTTCTTGTCCCTCTTCTGAATCAGCTGTGACAGGCTGACAGGCAGGCAGACAGAGAGAGCGTGTGCGTGATGTTTATACCTTCTAATATTATTAGGATGCCATTTCATCAGTTCGATCACAAGTGGACAAATAAGACATTCCCAGTCACACATTTCTTTTGTCTTTCTACCAATTCTTTGACGAGGGAGGATCTGTATAATAGCTTTTTTCCCTTAACATTACCTTTAATACTGCGAAAGCTGGCATACCTACTGCACAGTATAGCAGTATTTCTGCGATTTATATTTCATAATAAACATACAAATCTTATAAAAGGTGCCATATCAATTAAATACACATTTTCAAGTCAAGTGTACTCTAGACTAAAGTCTTTGAAGCAAAAAAAGTCTATTTCAGAAATCTCTGCTTGTAAATATAGGTAAATTCTGCATAATGAAAAAACATATCAGGACATGTAGGAGAACATTCTGCTTTATCTTCTTTAAAACAAAAGCAATCAGCCAAACACGCAGGATCAGTGTAATATTACATTATTTACGCTCATAGATTAATAATGAAACTTATCTTTGTGATCTGCCAAAAAAATACACCTGAGAAAAAAATAATAGGTTCAAATGTCCAAAGACTGATCGATAGATACACCAAAGATTAATTATCTATCCCGTTTTAACAACAGAGATGCAAGAGATTACATCCAGCAGCGTAGAACCGGAGATTCTCTGGCCGACATAAAGCTTCGCTCAGGGGGAGCCATTCGCGGAGCTGCCGCTGACCGCCTGGAGCTTCCAACATTTTTTAAAACGTGCTTTTCTTACACACAAACTGCCGATTTGACTTTAAAATAACTACATTCTCGCTTGAAAAACTCTTAAAACTTGATTTTGTGGCATAGTTGATGAGTATTTTCCTAATTTTGTGGATTTCCCGTTCGCCATTAACAGCCCTCATCGGTTTCATGCGCAGCACATGCGAGTTTCTATAGTAACTATAAACGTTTGGGAGAAGCGCATTTATTTCAAACTGTGATCAAAACTGACTGGAACTATCTGTGCGTTTCAACGAAATATAGCACACCCTCCAGCCAATCAGAATCAAGAATTTCAACAGACCATGGTATAATGTGTAATATACAAACACCGTTAACAGTGTAACCTTAGTAAAGATATCAGCCAATTGGTCAATAGCCTTCAGTTACAAATGAGCCAGACCTTCTTTTTTTTGCACACTCACCATTAAAGATCCTCTCCCACTGTGTGGATTGAAAAAGTGTGTTCTTGGTAATTGCGTCTTGTATGCATTAGTATCAGTTGAATTAATTAAAAAAGATTAAATATTCATGAACCCCATGTAGAGCCTGTTTTGTCTCTGAAAGACTCACAAATCATCGGCGATTACGGCGTGTACTTGTGTTAAGCTACAGTCTCATGACGGATGACCGGTCTTTTTCTCAATCGGTGCATGTGCTTTTTGTGTATTATCCCAGCACTGAAGTGAATGTGGTGTGACTGTTTGGAAAGGGAACGACCTTTGATCAGTCCGAATCAAATAAAAGACTCACCTCTACTGGTCATCACCCAACCACTTGAGCTTTTCTGATCAGGGATTGCCCTTTTATACATAAACACATTCATTCCACAAACCCCACTGCCGAATTACTGCTGAGCAACGAAAGTTTAAGATGTGGGAATGAAATTACAGGCTGAACTGATACGAGTGTCACAGGGTTCATTGTTGCATAGCATTTCGTCTCCTATGTCCCGCTCCATGCTGGGAAGCTCAGCATGGCACAAGGTCACATAAGGATATAACAGGAGATGTTTAGACTTTCCAGGAATTCAAATGTAAAGCATAGGTTTATGTGTGTGTGTATGCGTGCATCTCTCAGAAGTACAGTATCTGACCTCTGGGTTCGTCCACAACATTGAAACCATTTTTACAAAACAATTTAACACCCCTGATCCATTGCAGAGAAATTGGTTCACTTCACTGTGACAAATGGTTCACTTCTCTATCTGAGGCCCCGTTTACACTAGTGCATTTTAGTTTTAAAATGGCGTTTTAGCATGAAAACGATCCGCGTCGACACTAGCGTTTCCCCAGTGTTTCTGAACATATCTCCGTCCAAACTACTCCACCAAAAACGTACATCACGTGACCATTCGCGCACTCTCGCTGTTCAAGTATAAACAGGAAGCATGTGTCTCGCTGGTTCTTCCTGGTGTAACCCAAAACCGGCGTTCTAAATAGGGCTTATGCTGCTTGAAACGTGAGCGATTAGCGAGTGCTCGAACAATAGCTTGCCTCTTGCGAATATATGCAGCTGTTGTAGTAAAAAAGGCAGAGTTTTTGTGCCTAAAATGGACAATAGTGCAAACAACGCTCCCATTTCTGTGTTCATGTTGTTTACAGAGAAGGCTGGTCTGCCGTCTTACGGTGGTCTTATAATCATGTGATAGGGGCTTGACGAATAAGGGAAGGATACGCAATGACCCAAAAGCCCAATCAAGTAGCGAATCTCAGCAGCCACACCTCCGTTTTCAGACGTCTCCATTTTCCCCATCCACACTGAGACGGAGCAGCAGCGTTTTAGAGTGAAAATGGCCTCTCCAGCGTTTCCAAAACGCTCCGTTTTCGGGGCTCGAAAACTCCGGCGTAGTGTGGACGGATGGCTTAACCGTAGCAAAACTTATGTGTTTTAAATCGAAAACGCATTTGTGTAAACGGGTCATGAGGCTCCGACTAACTTCTCTGTGGCTGCAAGTGTAGACTCTACAGGCTAATTTCAAGCTTCAGCAAACTTCATCTTACCCTCAAGTGATTCTATGACACCCGGAGTCTGTTCTTTAACCTTGCTTAAATGACCCAAGATGATTTGTCAAATCCTAGATCTTTTAATCATGATAACCGATCTCTGGGTAATTTGCGATTCAGATTCAAATATCTGGATGAACTGATTTGAAATGACATTGTGTGCTTGTGTTTGTTATGAAGGAAGGATTCAGTTCATCTTTAAAATCGTGATGAACAATGTAGTGATGACAAGCCAGCAGCATAACAACATCATCTGATTAATAATCAATTATCAGCCATTTGAGCAAAATGACATAGTAAAGCATAAATTCAAAGTAAACTGTTTATTAAATGATACAAGGTTTACACTTCGGGTCAAGTGTTTATAGCAATTTATTTAGTTTAACCTTTTGAGTGGATTTTCAGTAATCAAGTTCTCAATCCTCTGGCATTAGACATAAATGGCTATTTAAAGTAGTTTTGCCTCAAAAAACTACACCCATTGTAAGGTTTCATCACTAGATTTGATCAGCCTGGTGGCAAATCTTTATTGATTGCATATTCAACCAGTAAGAGCAGAGTGTGACTGTTTAATAAGCAGAGTAATAGCACAGTTCTGCTTAAAATATTACAATGCATACAACATTATGTAGCCCAGACTCATTCTGTTTACGTACCCCTATGTACATTTCTGAAGAGAGTAAAATACGTCCCAGAAGCTATGTTTTGTTTTTGCAGTTTTTGTTTTCGCGAATCCACCAGAGGCTGCGTACACATTTTCAGATCTCAGATTTCTGTCACGAGTGCCATTCGTGCTTGCAGTTTTCACGTAAATCCACTAGAGGCTGCATTCACCTGACTGACTGATTGACTGACTAACCAAATGGCTGTTCCCACCACCCTCCCCCTTTGCTGAACCCAACCAATAGTGTTTTTTTAAAAAGCACAAATAGACCCCGTTCCCTAAACACGACTGCAGTGTTTTAAAAGCAATCCAGAAAAAGAAAAGCCCATAGATTTTTATCACGTTTTCAGATTTCACCACATTTTCATCCATCTATTTTCTTTTCGGCTTAGTCCCTTTATTAATCTGGGGTCGCCACAGCGGAATGAACCGCCAACTTATCCAGCATATGTTTTACGCAGCAGATGCCCTTCCATCTCTGGGAAACATCCATACACACCCATTTACTACAGACAATTCAGCTCACTCAATTCACCTATACCACATGTTTTTGGGAAACCGGAGAACCCGGAGGAAACCCACACGACCATGAGGAGAACATGCAAACTCCACACAGAAATGCCAACTGACCCAGCCGAGGCTTGAACCAGCGACCTTCTGGCTGTGAGGCGATCGTGCTACCCACTATTCCACTGTGGCACCTACCCTGTTTTTTAGTTATATCTATTTTATTTTTTAGCGTTTGTTTTTGTCTTACCTGCATTCTGGAACCGTTCTTCACCAGACTCAAACCCCGTTGTCGTGGTCAACTCCTCTCTGCATCTCAAGTTAGTCAATGTACATGTAGAGCTGCAGCACCAAACTGGTACCAGCGGAAAGCCATCCATATGGAGGTAAGCGGTCAGCTGATAAGTGAGAAAAGAAACGGCATCATAATGCCCTATAGCATTCGTTTTTAAGACAAAATCCAGCCATACGTAGCTCTGGCTACATAATTTACAATCTCCAGAAATCTACACAGGGCTATGTTTTTAGAAGGAGCTTATGTTGACATTATGTGTGACAGAGTTTAAAAGAGGACAAATTGTTGGTCCAAGTTACAATCGTATCCAAAATACTTAAAACCACAGCTGCCCAACTCACTGCAGAAATAAATGTGCACCTCAACTCTCCTGTTTCCATAACTGCCCAGGCTTGTGACAATCTTCAGTTTCAATGGTGCCATCAGCAAAAATCTTAAACTGTGAACTATGTGAAACATGTATTGTTCTGTGATGAGTCCAACTTCAATGTCTTTCCCACATCCGGGAGAGTTACGTTGTGGAGAAGCCCCAAAGAATATAAATTATCACTAAAAAGTACTAAACCGCTCTCATGAATCCCCTTGACATTTATCACCCATGACATTTTTTGTAGCTTCATGTTAATGTTTATGTTATATTTAATAAAAATATACATATTTCTATTCTAAAATGCTATATAATTTTACTATATTGTTGCCCAATTTACTACAGTATTCTTATAAAAAAATATGAGCAATTGGTTTATGCTTGCGGTATCACGTTCACTTTTGTATGTCACAATCTAATACTGTTAATATGTATTAAACTGGCTTCTGAGGAGGTTTGTGCTTACAGACCTATTGCTATGACAACAAATTCTGAATCAGGTCAAACTGACAATGATCACATTCAGCTAACTGAATAATCTATGTACATCAATTGTTTAACTATTTTGTTTATTCGCTTTAAAAGGGCACACATATAAATAAAGTACGTTTTTTTATATTTATTTTATTGTATCATTTTATAGCAGTTGCTAAAAGAAACAGAAATGTAAATTCATTCTCCAGCAAACAAAAGAAAGAGGTAAGCCACAGAATGGTGTAAATCATGCATACCAGCATATTCCCTATGGCAGCTAAGTTTTGTGAGCAAAAATGACATTTGTATTATTTAGTATCATTAGTATTATTTGTATTATTAATAGAACTAATATTTAATGTAGTTGAAATGATCACCAGTTGGTATTACATGCTTTTAAAACCTCTATTCATCATGAGAGTTAACAAGCAGGCACGGTGTGATAAACAACACAGTTATAAAATCTAACTTCATAAGTGCGCTACTGTTTGACGTCAAACAAAACCCAAAGAGAAATTATGTATGAGCCAGGGATGTGCTGGTTCTTAAGATCCCTTACTGCTTACTGCAACAGTACACACAAGAGTCAGATTCACACCGTAAGGTGAAATGTGATGACATCAAATCAAATGTTGAGCAATTGATAAATATTGTCTCTGTTTCAGAGCTTACTGAAATGCTTTGTTCTCTGCTCCCTACTAATGCCGAGTTCAGACTGCATGATTTTCAAAGTAGTTGTGTCACAGATGTTTTCAAACTGCATGACTAGCTGGGCTAGTGTTTTGTCGCTGCTTTGTTTACACTGCAAGATGGATCGGCAACAGGGAGTTTCACACTGCATGACTTCAAAATAGGAAGAATCGCCGACATCTTTGTCCAAACTACGTCTCACACCCAAAAACACGTACTATATGGTTTGTTATTAACTACAATTAATTAATAACGAGAAAGAAGCCTTTAATGGGGTAGAAATGTACATATTTGCTCACCTGGCTTTGAAGGGAACTAGCAATTTCTCCCCAACTTTTTAATTTTTTTTTGACTGGGTTGGGTTGTGATATTGCTCACATGACACGTCAAACAGACACGGGGCTCACAGCAAATTTACACAAATTTTCCTCCATTTTTGGGTTTGAATAAACTGAAAAGGAGCGCTTTTAACTTTTCCCCCAACCTCCCGCTGGCCTGCAGGTACCCACGCTAGTGAATGCTGCTCTCTCATTGGCTGTAGGCGATCGCCGATCACACGGTATGATTTGAATCGCCGACAGCTCCAGATATTTAGCACGCCAAATATCTCCCGGGCATCGGCGACTCATCGGCGATTCTCTCAGATCGTGTCATTGATAGTTCATATTGCGTGATTGTCACAAGCACCGATTTGCCTGTGATTTCAGGCATTTGTCGGCGATTTCTCAAAACCTGTCAGTGAGTCAAAATCGGGGCTAAAATCATGCAGTCTGAACTCGGCATAAGGTGCCTTCAAGGGCAGCATCCTGACTAAATTGAAAATTGCAAATCACTGGATTACAAGTCTTTTCCTCCTGCAAAGAGCACTATTACACAAAAAGGATTGAACACAATCTCAAGCAGTTAATTTGTTTATATTTTACACTCTATTAACAAACTTCAGCTAGTACAAAATGCAGCCGCCAGAGTTCTTACCAGGTCTAGAAAATATGATCATATCACCCCAATTTTATCCTCCTTACACTGGCTGCCTGTTAAGTTTCGTATGGAGTTTAAAATATTACTTCTTACATATAAAGCATTAAATAATCTAGCTCTTGTTTATCTAACCAACCTTCTGTCTGCTACAATCCAACCTGCTCTTTAAGATCTCAAAACTCAGAGCTTCTGGTAGCACCCAGATTAGCAAAGTCAAGTAAAGGGCGTCGAGCCTTCTCATTTATGGCTCCTAAACTCTGGAATAGCCTTCCTGATAATGTCCGAGGCTCAGACTCACTCTCACAGTTCAAAACTAGATTAATGACCTATCTTTTTAGTAAAGCATACACTCAATACATCACATAGCTGTATGATGCATGAATGTGCTCCACGCATCTCCTTTATAAACACTATGAACAGCAGCTACGCTAATTATTCTCTTTGTTCTCTATTTCCAACTGGGGATACTCATCCCGAGGCCCCCAGATGCAATCCAAGACCCGTGACGAGACGATTCCAAGGCTCCATAATCCTGGACCTCGCTGTATCCTAACCAGCTGCTTGGCGGAGTAGCAAGCAAGAGACGGATTCCTGTGACCCTCCAAGGACAGACGAGCCTCGAGTTCTCCAACCTCCGGCGCCTAGACTGCAGCTAGAGCTGCGCACCGATGGATTACTCTTCAGTGTTTGAACTCTAAGTAGTGAATATTAAACAACTCTGAACTGAACTGAACTCAAACATTAATAACTAGACTGACATTTTCAATTTACTATAAGCTTCTATGTGAAGCTGCTTTGACACAATCTACATTGTAAAAGCGCTACACAAATAAAGGTGAATTGAATTGAATAGAATATTTGTATTATCTCATTTGCACATTTAGTGCAAATTTACAGCATGTTTAACATAATAATTTGGTTTTGTGGTAATGTTTGAAACCATGCTTCCTTTAAAAAATAATGTATTTCAAGAGTTCACCCTTAGATATGCTTAGCGTTTATAGCAGGTTTGGCATGCTGTCCCAGGAGAGAACCCTGAGCTCGGAGATATTTGAGCCCAAGGCTCCCGCCTAGTCAATAAGCATATAAGGGGATTCGAGATCAGGTAGGTCTCGAAAGCTCCCCCTTAGAAAAGGGAGGGAAAAAAGGGGAGATGGGGTGGAAGGGGGGATTCTTCCAAAACGAAGATGGAGCAGTAGGGAAAAATGAGCCGCTTATAGTAAACTTGGATGACTCTGATTGGATTATTACTGATTACAAATGAGTAGCCAGGCGTGCTTAATCATAATCACATGCTCCTCTCGAAACTAGTTTATGAAATTTCACTTATGCAAATTAAATCGCATAAAATTTTACAAATAAGCTCCTTTTCTGTCAAAGCTTATTACATTTGCTCTTGAGAGTTCCCAGGCGGGAAGATTTTAATTTGAGTTTGCATGCTGCTAAGCTAGTTATTCAATACTTTTATAAATACCCCAGTGGACGCCTTGATGTTCAAATGACATCTTAAAACACGTCAAAATATACATCAAAAATGCGAATTGTTTTGATGTCAAAACCTTTACCTCTATTTCTCACATTGATGCTTGTTTGACCACCAAAATAACAACACATAATTATATTCATCATTCATTTTCTATTCAGCTTATTCCCTTTATTATTCCGGGGTCACCACAGCAGAATGAACCGCCAACTTATTCAGCATATGTTTTACGCAGCAGATGCCCTCCAGCTGCAACCTCTGGGAAACATCCATACACACTCATTCACACACATACACTACGGACAATTTAGCCCACCCAATTCACCTATACCAAATGTCTTTGGACTTGTGGGGGAAACCGGAGCACCCAGAGGAAACCCACGCGACCACGGCGAGAACATGCAAACTCCACACAGAAATGCCAAATGACCCAGCCGAGGCTCGAACCAGCAACCTTCTTGTTGTGAGACGATCGTGCTACCCACTACACCACCGTGGCGCCTATAATTATATAATATTAAAATATTAATTAATTATATTATAACAAAAGAAAGATTTTATTCACCAGATAGCTTTGATTACAAATTTACATTGAATTTTGTATCCCTACAATGCATGCAAACTACCTCAATGTCAAAATGACATCAAATTGAAATCTAACATGTGTCAAAAACAAAAAAATCTACCCCCAGACAGTCAAAAATCAATTACAAGACTGTCCCTGAATTGAAGCATTCAGATTAATAAAACTTTTCTGGTATTACTTAAAACATATGCTCATTCTGAAACATCTGCCTATATACATTTCTGGAGATTGCGAATTATGTAGCCAGAAGTCCATATGGCTGCATTTTGTCTTTAAAATGAAAGCTTAGGGGCGGTATGATGCCATTTCTTTTCTCACTTACCAGCTGACCGCTTACCTCCATATGGATGGCTTTCCTGCTATTACCAGCTTGTCCAGTGGCTCAACGAGTACATTAGAAGATTTGCGATGCGGAGAAGAGTTGACCATGACGATGGGGTTTGAGTCCAGTAAAGAACGGTTCCCGGGTAAGACAAAATCAAAAGCCAAAAAATAAAACAAACAAGTAAAAAACAGGGTGAGAATGTCGTGTTAAAAATCAGTCGACAGCAGCCACTGATGGATTTACGTAAGAAGCGTAGGCTTGAATGGCACGCGTAAGAGAAATCTGAGATCTCCAAAAGCATACACAGCGGCCTCTGGTGGATTCGCGAAAATAAAAACTGGAAAAAACATACCTCCTGGGACGTATTTTGCACTCTCCAGAAATGTATGTAACGATATGTTTTCCGAATGAGCCTGGATATATCATATCTTGTGTTGTTATTTTGGTGGTCAAAAGGGCATCAATATGTGGATTTCAAATGGACGTCAATGTTTTGACAACAAATCAATTCAGATGGTTGATGTGTTTCACATGCTTTTTTTTATGTGTTTTGGATGTCGTTTTGACATCAATGTGAAATGAAAATGTAAATTCCAAAAAAAACAAAAAAACAAAAAAAAACAAATGGAAGACATTCACAAGACGCTAAAAACGGATTGATAATAGCTTATAATAGACAGAGCTTTTACATTTTTTTTACAGCTTTGAGAGATTTCATTAACAGAATAAGTTTGTTGGCGTAGTCAGATATTGGGTAACATAATAGTAAGTAATCTGTCAGGGTTCTGCCACTCCAGTCTTGTTAATTCTTGTTTTGGTGGCAGAGTCCAGACACTGGCCCTGTCTAATCCTGTGTTGTCATTGTGTCTCTGTATGAGTGCCAACTGTGGGCGCGCTTGGACCGTGCGCGCTCCCGCTTGATACGGGCGCTTGGGGTTTGGACGTGTTCGCGATTGCGCGCTCTCGTCCTGGTGTTTGTTCGTCTGTCAGCAGCATGATGCTTCATTCCCAGCGTCTAAGTCTAGTTGGTTCCGGATTTGGTTGGCGCTGGGATGAAGCATGCACGCTGCATGTGTAAGCGCACGGTAGAATGTTTTCATTTTATTGTGTGCTTGTGTCTTGCGTTTGTCTAAGCACATGGTCCTGTGTTTATATAGTGGCCGCGTTTTTTCTCTCATTTGCTGCGTGTTCTTGTCCCGTTTTATGTGAACACATGGCTTGTGGTGTTTTCTTGTGTCATGTGCTCTCCCGTCTATTGTCTAGCCCCTTCCTCCTTGTTAACCCATTGTTAGTTGATCATGTTCACCTGTTTGTTTGGTAATTATTTCTGCTTTATATTCTCCTCATGTCTGCTGTCCTGTGCCAGTTCGTCATCCAATTTCCTCCTGTCATGTTGTGTCCAGCCCTGCTTTTTTTCCTGCCAGACCAGTCAAGTTTGTTTTTGCCTTTTTATTAATGTTTTCCCCCTCGGGGTAGTTTGTTTTGTCCTTTTGTTTTATTTCATTATTAATAAATACTCATTTTTTTCTTTGCAATTGAGTCCTCGCTTCTTTTCCCCAACCAAGCCACATTTTCCACCATTTTTACTGAGTTTTTTCAATGACTTTTTTGATAACAATATATGCTATGTTGCTTAAATATTATATAGAATATAGAATCTTATGAGTAGGGCCAGACAGAATCTGCGGACATTTTGTGTTATTTCTGCATAAAAATTTGGTAAAAATCTGCGGATTTATGCGGAATGATTTTGTGAGTATCATAACTAAAACCTTAACATATGAAATAAAAAGTAATACATTTTTAACTTTTATTTAATGCTTACAATGCAAATCCAATTAGATCCACTTTATTTGGTAAACAAAGCAAGTCTCTCGTTTAAAAATCTACTAAAAGACAGAAAATATTACCTTACAAACTGTAAATCATATTAATAATTTTATATTACACAATATTATTACTGAAATTAATAAAAAAACTAAATAAATATAAATGTGCACACATTTACAGCAGTAAATAAACAGAATCAATGATGGGCTAAAAATCTGCGGAAATCTGGAATTCTGCACACACATATTCTGTGTGGGCTTACTTATGAGTCTTTATATCAGATTATAACAACTGCACACTATGAATTTCTTAAGGAGTTGCAAAAAGTAATTTCATCATTTGTGAAGCATCAACTGTCTATATTAATATATATTAGTAAGCCGTTTATAAACTAAAGCTATAAACAGTAAATCTTTGCAATTTTAAACTTTAAAGTGTTTATAAACTGCTTACTAATGTCTAATAATGTAGAGTTAATGCTTAACAAATGATGATCTAATCATTTGATTTGATGTACGCAATTACACCAAAGTATTGGAAAGATAATAAATTACTCTGATCTTTGATTACAGCAATATCATGTTGATTTACTGTTCTCTAGATAGGAATGAGGCAAGGTGTGGCAAAAGGCATAGATTTACACATATGCAAACACACACACACACACACACACGCGCGCATGCACACTAAAGTAAACAGGTTTCAGGGCAGGGTGGGGCTGTTGGCTAGGTGTAATGTGTCAAGACTTTTCGGTGGTTACACTCCAAAATCATAACAATAACCTGCTCATCTTTGAGCTGTTATGAATAGAAGATATATTACCATATGGGAAGAGGACCAGATAGAAGCAAAGAGCCAATGAAACTAGCAAACAGTGGAGACGGTCATCATTTTCCTTCTAATGAGCCGCTTCCTAAACAAAGAGCCAAGGTTTAGTTATGCTAGACTTATGCTGTGTTCCAGATGCAGTCGAAATGGGAATATGATCAGTGAAATGTCCAGCCTGATCTCACGAGGAACCGTAACTAATTTATGTTTTGTTAGTTAAGTGGCTAATTTGTATGAATCCGAACATTTACAATTTTAACAAAGGAGGCTTGGCATCAAACCCCACCCCAACACCCAACCATCATTGGGGTATAAGCTAAATTCGCACTAAATTGTATGAATGAGATCATACAAATTCATACAAATTAGCCTTTAAATCAGAAAGTTACAAATTACAGTGAGATAACACTGAAATGTCCCACTTCCGAATTCAGTGTGCAAGTATTGGGCCAAATTTAAACAAACAAAGTAAGTTATATTACAAAATTATTATTAAACTACATTTAATGAGTTTGTTTAAATTCAGCCTACAGTTGAAATCGAAATTATAGAACCCCCCATTTAATTTCTTTTGTCTTTTTTAAACATTTCCCAAATTATGTTTAACAGAGCAAGGGAATTTTCACAGTATGTCTGGTAATATTATTTTTTTCTTCTGGAGAAAGTCTTATTTGTTTTAATTCAGCTAGAACAAAAGCAGTTTTTTATATTAAAAAAACATTTTAAGGTCAAAATTATTAGCCCCCCCTTTTTTAGATACTCTACAGAACAAACCATCTTTTTACAATAACCTACCTAATTACCCTTTCCTGCCTAGTTAACCTAATTAACCTAGTTAAGCCTTTAAATGCCACTTTGAGCTGTATAGAAGTATCTAGTTAAATATTATTTACTGTCATCATGACAAAGATAAAGTATATCAGTTATTAGTAATGAGTTATTAAAACTATTATGTTTAGAAATGTGTTGAAAAAAATATCTCTGTTAAACAGAAATTGGGGAAGAAATAAACAGCGGGGCTAATAATTCAGGGGGTTTAATAATTCTGACTTCAACTGTATATACTGTAAATAGTTTGCAACAAGTTGCTCTACAAAAAATGTAAATCCAATAAATCTTTTTTTTTAGTGTATTTGGAATTACGAGCATTTACACTCTCTTAAAAGCAAATACATATATTTGTAGTATCATATTCAACAACACATCTTAGCATCCTAAGGCAGTTTTTTTTTTAATCAGTTTTAGTGAAACTGCAGTCTTAATACAGCCACATTAATTTCATAACTTCCAGTCACATACTCACAGCACGTGAGCTGAGAGAAAACTGTTAGTCCACCCACACACAGTCCAGCTACAAACAAACAAATGCATCATCCACATGCAACTCTATTGAAGACACAAATCCAGAAAGGTAGAATTCTAGCATATTAATGAGTTCACAGTCACCAGTGTCTGCCTTTTTTCAATGTCTGTTTGAAAGAATATGTTAATTTATGCAGAAACTTATGGAATTATGGGTCTTTTCAAATAGAGTACCAGCAGAGATGTTAAATGAGGAGATATTCAATTATACAGAGCGAAAGCCTTCCTTCACACGACCAAAAAATAAAAAATAAAAAACGAAAGTAAAAGGTCAGTAAATATTAATGTTTTTCCATGCAATTCAAAATTGCACATAAACACCCACATGAAGTTGTTATTATGATCTGGTAACCAAGATTAAGTTAGTTAAATTGGGAGGTGGAGGAGTTTTAATTGTTTTTTTTTCAGTCCCACTTTATATTAAGTGGCCTTAACTAATATGTACTTACACTGTTATGAATAATTAGTCACAGTGTACTTATTGTGTGAATACATGTTCGTACATTTTACTTATGCTTGATTAAATACCTGCATGTAATTACATCTGTAAATAATTTCTGTAATTGCATCTTTAATCACACTGTTGACCATCCCTTACACCTGAACCCGATCCTAAACCTGCCCATACCACCAAACCTGTCTCTAACCTTACCCATTATCCCACCTCAAGAGCACCAGAAGTGTTCTGCAATACATTATGAACACAGTAAGTACATTGTAATTATACTTACATGTAAGTACATAGTGGTTGAGGCCACTTAATATAAAGTGAAACCTTTTTTTCTTTTAAAACTGGCTTGTTAATGCATAATAACAATATCGTGGCGATCAAAATTAAAGAACGATATATGAACACTTGATTTTTTCAACATTTGAATGATTTTTATCAATGGCTATAACATAAGAACAGTATTTCAGATGTCTTTACACACTTTAGGTTTATTCTTTTCCTTTTTAAAATGAATAAACATGTAATATCCTGTGCATTCTAGAAATTACATATTTGGGAGAACCAATTCATCCTGTTGTCATTCATCTGGACAACTTGAGCGTTTCTGAGGGTATCAGCTACTTTAGAAGGGTACACAATCTTGTAAAACCAGTGAAAACTGGAAAGTTTGGCTAACAATTAAACTGAGTTTGTCAGATAGTTAAGGAAATTTACCATCATACTCAGATTAATACCAATAACTTGGATGAATCTGCAAGTGTTCTCTTTTTTTGTGTATTTTCTCTGTGTTATTTATCAAATATCTAATTTAAAGTAATAGTTCACCACAAAAAATATAATAATTTCAAAATTCGTTAACACTTCACAATCATTTCACAATTCAGAACTCAGGCTCATTCTGAAAACGTAGTCCTATGTATGTTTCTGGAGACTGCACATTATGTAGCCAGAGGTACTTATGGCTGTGCTTCAAGAGTTCACACTTAGATAATGCTTGACTATTTTAGCAAATTTGGCATGCTGTCCCGGGAGAGAACCCTGAGCTTAGAGATAGATGAGCCCAAAGCTCCCGCCTGGTCAATAAGCATTATGAGGGATACGAGATCAGGTGTTTCTCGATAACTTCCCAGGAATAGATTGTCGAGTGTGCTCGTTGTGCATGGTAGGTGCTTGTGACTTTAACTTGTTGCTTGTTTTTTGGGTGTGGGAGGAAACCGGAGTCCTCGGGGAAAAACCGTGCAAATACGGGGAGAACAGGCATACTTCCCACAGAGTGTGTTGATTGGCTCAGCTAACGTTGAACCGATGACCCCTTGATAGCCACTGAGCCACCGTGTCGCACAAACTACAATTGAGGAGGATGGAGAAGGGATGGATCCGGAGGGGGGGGCGGGGGGGGCTTGGGGTTCCAAAACGAAGATGAGGAAGGAAGTTTATGCTGGATATTTATGTTAATTTTGGAATGATCCGATAGGCCAGTTAGTTATTAGTGATCGGGATCAGCTGTGGTCAATCCTATCACGTGCTCCTCGCGAAATTAGTTTGTTAAACTTCACTTCATTTTTTGAACGAATGCTACAGGGCGATATGACGCCGTTCCTTTTTGCACTTACCACCTGACCGCATACCTCCGTGTGGACTACTTTCCCGCTGCAACCAGACAACCAGATTGCTCGCCATGCATGTCGGCAGACGTAGAGAGGAGTTGACCATTGGTTGAAAATTGGTTGGGTTTAGGGAAAGAGGAGAATGGGTCAGTCAGTCAGTCAGTCAAACAGTCAGCCAATAATGGCCTTTGATGAGTTTACGCAGGGACAGCAGGCGCGAATGGCACTCGCGAGAGAAATTTGAGATCTCAAGAAGCCTCTCGTGGATTCGTGAAAACAAACAGTGCAAAAATACGTACCTCCCGGGACGTATTTCACGGCCTCCAGAAATGAAGATTTTCTTTCATGACATACATCGTGACATAATTATAAAGACTCAATGACAGTCTTATGAACACCCCTTCAAGTAAAGTGTTACCGAAAATCATTTACTCACCCTCGATACTTGATCCAATGTTTATTTTTTGAAAACAAAAGAAGATATTTTGAAGAAGGTTGGAAACCTTTAACCCCTGACTTCCAACTATTTGTTTTTCCTACTGTGGATGTCAATGGATACAGTTTCTAACATTTTTCACAATATCTTCTATGAAGTGGAACTGAATTGGAACAAATCATGGCTATGTAAATAATGGCAGAGTTTTATTTTCAGCTGACCGTTTAAGATTTTTTATACTGTGCTAGAATATATCCGATATGCCCCTGGATAAGAGGTTGATAACAGATGGATGGATTGACGGATTGGTGAAATTAAACCATTTTCTAATGCTCTTTTACTCCTGTAAGTAGTAATTTAGGACTAAGTTGTGACCTTAAAATGTAATCGATTTAAGCTCGTTTTCTAACTTTGGTCTTCATGTTCATCCGTAACAGCAAGAATGTCTTCGTACACAAATACTATTGTACCAAAATCCATTATAATCAACAAGCAGATTAGCTAAATAGTGTAAAAGTACCAAATAAAAGTCTGCAAGTGCAGGTAATGGCTATTCTCTTCACATTCTCAGTTGTTCTTTCTTGAATTTGGCTGTAAACAGCATCAATTTATATCGTATCGCATGTATATGTTAGTGAATCCATATCAAAGTTCGATTCCCCCTTAGAAATATGATAGAATAAAGCACTTAAATGCGACATTACCAGTAATTAGATTTCAGAAGTGGGAAGAGGAATCATTTTGATGGCATGTGAAGGCAGCATTAGTGTCAAGTCAGTGGAAAGTTCTCATTATTACCAGTTATAGTCTTAGTAATGGGCAAAAAAATGGTGTTTTGCTCCTACTTCAATGCTGTAACATTAATACCAGCTATTAATGAGTGATGGTGCAATAATCCCCAACATTGTGTGACCATAATACCTCAGGAGACATTGTCCCGAGAAACAAGCTGGTCTCCATGGAAAGTATGATGCGTGTTTTGATAGGATTATGAGCGAGCTTCGGAAAAGGCTGTACCTCCTGGAAACTGGCCAGTTGAAATTGAAGCCTGGTACATCAGCTTGAGGTAACATTAGGACACAAGAAACTGAAGAAAGATGGGAGTACCTCTGGATCCAGAATCCACCTTATTATGGAACTCACTGCCCTTGGATATATACGTCTCCACACTTTCATTTTAAGACGCATCTTTTTAATCTGTTTTTTTTTTTATGACCATTTATATCATGCTTTTAAGATGTGTTTGTATTGACAATGTGTATTGGCAATTTTATTATCATTTATGAATCTGGAATGATCTTAGGCAGTTATTTACTGTTGAATGTTTTATCAATTTTTTTTTATGTTTTATTGCGATATTGGTTGTTTAGACACATGTCGTCTACAAAAAAAAATATTACTATTATTATTATTAGTAGTAGTAGTAGTAGTAGAGGTAGTAGTATTACAACCTGATTCAAAAATACAATGGAGCTTATACAACACATTTTTTTCTGACTTTAAAGGAAGTCAAACAATTAGTACCAAACAAACAAACAAACAAACAAAATAAGCAAACAAACAAACAAGTAAAAAAACAAGCAAAGCAAGCAGACAAACAAACAAACGAGCAAGAACAAGCAAAGCAAACAAGCAAGCCAACAAACAAGCAAAGAGGCAAACAAACAAACAATCAAGCAAGTAAACAAAAACAAGCATACAAGCAAACAAACAAACAAGTAAACAAAAAAGACAAGCAAATCAAACAAGCAAAGGGGCAAACAAATGAAGGAAGGACCAAACGAACGAAGGAAGAATTCAAGGAAGGACTGAACAAACTAAGGAACAAAGGAAGGAACGAACAAACGAATAAATGAACAAAAGGACCCAATGTAGAAAGGAACAAAAATATGAATGAACAAATGAGTGAACGAAGGAAGGAGGGAACAAAC
>CAIGQQ010009359.1:1021359-1039454 GCA_903798035.1 Danio albolineatus
ATGTCCCGGGAGAGAGCCCTGAGCTCATAAGATCCTCGAGCCCGGGGCTCCCTCCCATTTGCAGGGCGAGAGGGGAGTTTGAGCTCAGGTAGATCTCGAGAACCCCCCGCCCTCCTGCTGCTTATAAATTGCTATGAGGGTATGCTGCTGGTGGAATTTGGGTATGGTGCTGATTTGTTTAAGTCAATTTACTTATGTCGCATGTTGTTGACTGTGGGAGGAAACCGGAGGACCCGGGGAAAACCCACGCGAGCACGGGGAGGACATGAACTCCGCACAGAAATGTCAAATGGCTGGGTAGAGGCCCAAACCAGAGGCATTCTTGATGTGAGGAAAGAGTGCTAGCCACTGGGCCGTGGTGCTGCCCTATAGAGGAAAAGGGAGGATAGGGGGTGGAAGGGGGATTCTTCAAGACGAAGATGACTAAGGTAAGATGCTTTGGTTATTTATACTAAGCTGGGAATCGTCTGATTGGTGGATTGTGCATTAGCTTGACTCTGGGCCAGCCGTGTCAATCATAAGCACGTGCTCCTCTCGAAATTAGTTTATAACTAAACTTCACTTATTTTGTGTGTGTGTGTTTGTTGTGTTTAATACAAGATTTATGTATAGAGATGTCTGTTAGTGTTTCATGTTTGGCTTTGGTTAAAAAAATCCTTCTGTTACTATACAAACTATAAATAATACATACACTGTCAAAAAATCCTGGTTGCCTTAAATATTTAAAGTGAATCAGATTAACCTTATGAGCAGTGTTGTCAGATACAGCCGACTTTTTCCAGCCCAAAAGTTGTCCAAAACCTGCCCAAACACATAAAAAACCACCAAAAATATTATATTAATATTTAATGTTAATTTATTTAAATCGAAATTAACCTAGTTATTTTAACTATCATATTTTTTAAGCATACAGCAATCAACACCAGCATTTTCAGAACCACAATATTACACACTGCCCCATCTAATCCACACATTGCACTAAATGTTGTGTAGATCACACTACCTGTTAATGTATGTTTAACTTTCGAAATGGGGTATAAAATCATCCTATTACTTTGAACATGATTGGATGCTGCTTGTCAATCCGACAACGCTTCTATGTTTGTTCTTGCTGTCAGTTGGGGAAAAATGATCGATATTTTGTGTCATGATAAACCACTGTGACTTTAACTGCCGGCGCTGCGTGATTTTAATACTACTCTCCTTCACCTTGTGGGAAGAGGCCCACGCAGTTGCAATATGCCGCCCAATCTGGCAACACTGCTTATGAGTCCATTGAACTTATATTATATTAAACTGACTTAGAACATCTTGCATAACTTATTAAATTAAGTTAGATCACTTAGTTTAGGTAGTTACAACCAGGGGTGCCTGCAGGATTTTATTCAAAGGTGCGCACATATCCAGCAACACCCCACCCCATCATCCTTATTCCTGAAATTGTTTAAAACACCTTAAAAGGTTGCGGTTCCATGCGAGGAGGCTGCGCAGCTGGATCAGAATTGTCCAATGAATGAGTCACGGGCTGGGCCTGGAGCTCCCCCGGCTCAGGTGCTGATGAATCTGTGGTCTTCACCCCGTGTGGGGAAGCAATAGGCTATTTGTCTCATTAGTTTTAGGCCTTTTGGCAAATGTCTCAATTAAGTTTAGCTGTTTTAAAGAGAGATTACTTATTTTGAACCTTGTTTTAAACAATAGATATATGAATTGTAATTTATAGTGTGCGGGAAAAAAAACGCCAGCTAAACTACATGCAAGTTCAAATACACTTTAAAACACACAAATGCACACCTTTATTTATTCTCATTCATTTTTAAATTGTCAATATATTGTAGTATATACTGTTTAATAATCAATGTAATTACGTCAAAAAATATATATAAATAGCGGCATTAATTTGCATCCTCTCATGGTAGGTACGCACAATGTGTACAGCCATACAGCTGCAGTGGTTACAATGACCTAAAGCATATGCTGTCAGGACTAATTGATCATCGAATTTTTCAGTGTAAATATAATAGTTCTACTGTGTTTTCGACATTTCCAATTTGTCTTTTATAGAATAAAGAAAAAAAAAGTCAATATATTGAAATTTCATGAGGGTAAGCAAATCTAGCATTTTAATAATGTAAGCAATTAAATCATTACTACATTTGCATAAGCTAATTTGCCTCAACAGGTCTCAACAATTACATTTTATTTGTTCACTGAAGACTTCTGTAATGATGGGTGTGACAACAGGGGCCATTTCCAAATGCAGCTTTATTTCAGCATAGTCAGGCAGGCAAGGTTAGTACAGGAGAAAATTGCACCATAAAGGTAATCCAAAAGAGTGGTCGTAACAGGCGAAAGGTAAAGGCAGGCAGTAAAACAAATGGGTCAAAAACTCAGCAAGAAAAACACTATATAATGCTCACTAAAGATAACAAGACTCAGCATTGAATGTGTGTGTGGTGTGTATATACTCCATGTAATCCATAACCTCAGTTGTGGCAGTGTGTGTAATCAGCAACCCAGGGTAATTCTGAACATGTTCCATTATATACATTTCTGGAGAGCGCCAAATACATCCCAGGAGATCTCAAATTTCTCTTGCGAGTGCCATACACGTCTGTTCTTCTCGTGAAAATCCACCAGAGGCCGCTGTCAACTGACTGTTTGAATGACTGACCAATCGACAGAAGATTTCTATCTTTAAAAGCACAGTTTTAAAAAGCAATCCAGAAAAAAGAAAAGCCCTTTCCTGATTTTTTACCACAATTTCAGATCTTACAACTTTTTCTTTTACTTGTTTATTTAAATTTTTGGCTTCTGTTTTTTTGTCTTACCTGCTTTCTGGAACCATTCTTCACCAAATTCAAACCTCATCGTCATGGTCAACTCCTCTCTGTGTCTTAAGTCCACCAATGTACATAACGAGCCACTGGACAAACTGGTAACAGCGGAAAAGCTGTCCATACGGAGGTAATCGGTCAGCTGGTAAGCACGAAAATAAACGCCGTCATACAGCCCCGTAGCATTCCCTTTAAAGATGAAATGTAGCCATAGGTACTTCTGGCTACGTAGTTCGCGATCTTCAAAAATGTAAACAGGGCTACATTTTCAGAATGAGCCTATGCTGATAACCAGGAGGTGAGGTGAAACTGGTGTGTGACTACAGGGTGCTATGGGATTTGTAGTTCAGTGGCAGATGTGATGTGTAGAGTGCCCTTTAGTATGACTGGTGGGTAATCAACTTGGTTACTATGGCAACTATTTATTCAAAAGGATACTTAACCCTCTAATACCGACGGGAGCGCTCACGCTCCAGTTTGCGTGCCTCTGTTTAAAAGCCAATAAAAACCGAAAGCATATAGGTAGAGCAATAATTTTTTTTTTGCATGTGAAATCAGAGACGTTATACTTTCAGATCAAGCCCAAAACAGTCTCCTGTTACAATGTTTTCATTCTTTAATGAGTTTACACAAATAGTCTAAAATGTTTACAACGAAAAAACACTTTAATACATTGCACGCTTTTGCAAATGTTTTATAAAGGTTGTTATTGGTTGCTATGTATGTGACGTAATTACCTCGTGTGCACTGTGAACCTATCAGGTTTGTCTCCCGTGGTGATGTCACTCAGCACGCTATTTGATATACGTAATATGCACGCGCTTTACTATGTATGTGTGTGCGCTCTTCTCGCCGTGGTTTCTCTTCATCCGTATCGAAACATTATAATTTCTTTCACACACACGCACACATTACACACACATCCACATTTACACATAAAGGCACAATATCACACACACACACACACACACACACACACACTGTCATGGAGCTGTGACCGCACAACAAACAAAAAAATAGTCCGATGTTTTGGAGTTATTACTCACAAACGATTTGATGTCATTAGTCCAAATCAGTTGTATACTGTATAGTTTCAAAGTGTTTTATGCATGTTTTTTACATTGACAAGTTTGAGGTTGACATTTGTGTTATTTCTGTTTATAGTAAAAACTAAATTAAAAACTAAGCGATTTTTTTTTGTGTGTGGTTTATTGCACTTTTAAGCTATTAAACTAGTTAATATTGATTTATGACATACATAAACTTAAAGTTGGGGATGTAAGGATTTTATTGATACATGGCATTTGAAAATACTCAAAATAATGACAGCACAGCATGTAAAAATACTAAGACATACCCTGGCGGAATTGTTCTATGGCAGGTCTTAAAGGGTTAAGTTTATAGTTAAATTCTATGGTGTTTTTTAACCATTCTATAGTAAAATGCATGAATTAATTTGTTGTGGTATTTGTAACCATAAATCAATTAGTTACTTTACATAAAAAAATGACTAAACACGCTATATTTTTATAGATAAGCACATGGTTTGTTTACTTGAATGACATGGGTTCACTCACTTTTTTAGGTTGTCAACCTAAAGCTTTTTAAAGCAACCAGTTTACTCACTTTTTAAAAGTAAAGTCATCTAATCGCTTTTTATGTGTAGTAATACGGAAACAACTTACAACAACCATGTTGGCACGGGTTTCCTCCGGGTGCTCCAGTTTCCCCCACAGCCCAAAGACATGTGCTATATTGTAGGTCAACCCTGCTTAACTCTGTTCCTGGAGATCTACCTTCCTGCAGATTTCAGTTACAACCCATATCAAACACACCTGCCTGTAATTATCAAGTGCTAATTAAATCAGGTGTGTTTGATCAGGGTTGGAGCTATACTTTGCAGGATCTCCAGGAACAGGGTTGTGCAGCCCTGCTGTAGGTGAGTTGGGTAAACAAAATTGGCCGTAGTGTATGAGTGAATGTGAGTGTGTATGGGTGTTGGAGCCAAAAGGCCATCCTCTGTGTAAAATATATGCTGGAATAGTCGGCAGTTCATTCCGCTGTGGCAACCCTTGATAAATAAAGGACAAAGCTGAAGGAAAATAAACGAATGACTATCCCTTCAACACTGTTCTGTTCATTAACATGCTATGCCGATTGTGATTTAAATTATTTTCCCATTCTGATAAAGCCTGGCACTGGTCCATTTGACTTACGCTGTGCATTCAGCCCTCTAGACTCTACATCTGGCATCCTAAAAGCTGATATTCAATGCACGAGAGTCTGCTCGAACCTCCTGTTATGCCACTACCATCAGATGGTTGGAGTGCCCGCGCTTAACCAAATGTTTGGAAGCAGACGCACATGTACCAACGAGGCAGACAAACACACACTTACAATGGAGAGACAGATGAACTGGGAAGAACACAATCTGTCTAGACGTGTGCGTGATATGCTGAAGAATTAAGCTGTCCTCCACAAGCTCACACACAGTTGAAGTAAATATTATTAGCACTCTTGTGAATTTTTATTTTCTTTTTCAAATATTTTAAAGGGATTTTTCTAAGTATTTCATATAATATTTTTTTTTCTGGTGAAATTCTTATTTGTTTTATTTCGGCTAAAATAAAAGTTGTTTTTAATTTTTAATATTAGCCTTCTGAAACTCTTTTGTGCAATATTCTTCTGTAGCTTGTGCAGTATTCACTGTCTCAATTTCCATGCATTTGGCACCTGAATGATACTTCAAGCAAAAATCTGTTTATAATTCACCTTAAGACAAAAAAAAAGTCAAAATCTCTGAAGATCCATGCTGGAAGATGTCCTGTGTTTGGCAGGATGCATACTAATGTTACTGGAGGCCCTTTCAAGGTTACCATCCATCAAGTAGGCCTTGGTTGTTGTTGAGCCGCTGTTCAGCCTTGCCCCTGACTGTGACCTCATTATCATTCCAGGGTCAGGTCACAGAGCAAAGTCTAAAGCGGGTCACGGATCAAAGCAGAAGCAACTGTTCGGCTTCATATGGGAAAGTAAACAAACCACACACAAATATATATGAATAAGATAAAAAGTCAGAATAATAATAATAATAATTATTATAATAAATGTAACTCTTTATTTTAAAGGTCCAAATAATGCATTAATTAAGCATTGGTTTATTTGGTCACAATTAAGCATTAGCTAAGAACAAAAATAGTAATTAATGGCTTAACTTTATTTTAAGGGTCCAGAATTATGCATTAGTTAAGCTCCGTTAACTTGTAAATCATATTAACTTGTTCACAATTATGCATCAGTTAAGCATGAGCAATTCATGATTATAATTTTAATTAATAATAATTTTATTTTAATTAATCATTTAATTAATAATCCTTAATTAATTAATAATTAATGATTAACTGAGCACATACAGTATAAAAGGCATTTTAGCCATTATTTACAATTCGATAAGCCAAATATTATTTTTTTTGATATATTTTCTATAAAGTTAACTGAACAACAAGCTAGTAATTACGTTTAATTACTGCTGGGTTGCATTTATATTTGGAATGAATCTATACGAATCTATGCAAAACTATAATCAGATTATAGTATTATATATGTAAGGGATAATCAAAGGTTTGCCGTGCATTAAAGGATTTTAATGCACGAAGTGGAGGCAAAGGACCACATGACGCGCAGTGGAGTCAGCACTTGTACAGACTCTTCAACCTTGTGTATTACTCCTCTCACATAGAGTGACAAACGATCAATAAACGCAATACAGTTTGACAAATACTGCAGCTGTTGGAAAACATAATGTACTTTTGAGGCTTTTTTAGGTGAGAATGTAGTTGTATTATTTAAAAATATGCAGTTCATTTATAATGATCATTTATGTATTTTAAATATTTATCATTTCAGAGATATATCGTCGGCATCTATCAGCCTGTCATACTGAACAGAGCAAAGACGGTTGACGTTTCTCCACAAGACTGTGACAGGGACTGCAAAATAAGCCCTTGGAGGAGAAAAACTCAGCGTATTTTCAAACTACAGCTGATCAAATCATTATAAAACTGTTAACTGACACTCTAAGTCGATCTCTCTCTCTTTTGTATGTTGTTGTGCTGTATTTATACTATACTCCAGTAGGGTTTGCTTTGCCATGGCTTTTTTTCGAAGTTGATTATTGTGATAAACCAATTGCAAAAGCGAAATACCGGGAGATATCTCTGTAGACTGATGGCATTTCATGCCGTTCAGCCTCATAGAGAATCATTTCATTTCTAGCTCTAAAGTGCCATTTGTGAAGTAGCTGGTTTCTGCTGTTCTGAGGTCAGCTGCAGATGTGAATGAATGACGGAAGAAAGTAGTTCCTCATGCAAAGGGATTTTTAGACGCTCCGTGTTTGATTTTCTTTTTTATATACATGATTATGCCTCATATATAACGCATGCCTCCCACCAGTGCGGATATACACACAGCAAAAATGTCAGTGTTAAATATACAGTGTGATTATTATTATTTTTTTTTGGTGCTGTTCAGTGTTAAAACCGGAGTACTTTTTAATCCACGAGTGTGAATGAGCATATATTTAAGAGTTTTTTTTTCAGCATTAAACTTTTACCCCATTATGCAGTGTATTTCCCGCTAGTGATGGGAAGTCCTGTTTTTTTACTCGAACTGGTTCTTTCGGACAAACAGGAATCAAACCAATGTGTTTTACGAGTCTTGATGATATAATAAATTGTAAGATGTATTAAATTAATTCGCTTCAGAAGCAGTGTACTATATGCACTCATTAACTTATATACACATGCATAATCCATTTAGATTTATTTGTTAATAAAAACTTTGTTGAAAGGAGTACAAACTTTTAATTTGGATCCTACCTAGACCAAACAGCCCAATCTCAATAGGAGGGATATCAATAGTTGATGATAAATTTAATATAAATTTAAATTTAAATCGTATGATGTGGAATTTTTTTAACCATAAAACAATTCCAGCTTCTTTTAAATGGCTGGCCACATATAACATAAATTGGGACGTGACTTGGCATCTTTCACATAAATATTTGCTAACTAACAAAGTAAAAGAAATTACATATAAAATATTCCATAGATGCTATCCTTGTAATAGCTTACTTAGTAAATATATGCTAAATATTGATAAAAAATGTACTTTTTGTGACTTGGAAGAAACCATTGTTCATCTTTTTTGTGAATGTACTTATGTGAAATTATTTTGGACGGAACTATGTACCTATCTCTCAGAAAAGACAAATGTTGATGTTTGTTTAAATAGTTTTGACATAATTTTCTTTTATTACAAGTTTTGTAAATTGTAAAGTGTAAAAATTTAAATTTTGGGGGAAAAAATCTAATTCTGGCTATTTTTTAATTGATTATAAGTCATATATTTTGTCTTTAATGGGCATAAAAAACAAAAAGTCTTCTAAAAGTAAAAAATGGCTTTCAATGTATAACCTTATTTAATTTTCCCTCTGGTCTGTGTTTTCCAGAAAAAAAGAAAAAAAAGAAAAAAAAAAGAAAATAAAGTAAAAATTTTATTTTTTGTTTTCTTATTTTTTTATTCTTTTTTCTTAAAATGTATTTTGCAGTTTTTAACTTCTCAACTTGTTCCTAATTTTCCACATCGCTGCAATCTATTGTGAACTGTTTTTGAAACCAATAAAAAATAAATAAATAAAGTGAGTAATGTACAAATTTAACATATTAACACTTTGAAGGGTAACACACACTCCAGTTTGATGTAAGAATACACTCTTACTGTGTTAATGTACAAATTTCACACTTTAGAAAGTGTTATTTTAACTCCAAAATGGAGGGAGTCAGATGTACACCCAAGGAGTGTTAAGTTAATCTCTAATTGAGTTACATGTACACTGATTTATTTATTTATTTTTTTGCTGTGCAGCCATGTCGCACTGCTACTCGTGTGATATGTTTTACTTTTCTTCCAAAAAAAAGTAGATTTGTTCATTTTCAGACTTTATTTCCATTTCCAGACTTTGTATTTTAACAAACTCCCATTAGAGATTTAATTGGATCCACATCAAATTGACAAAGTGTAATGTAAAGCCTTTTGCAGTATTAGGTTTAGAATATATAAAGCTTTGGTTGGAGGTAGTACTCATGGTGGCCTTGAACATTTCATTGTTTTGCCAAGAAATAGAAAGTTGTCTCAAAATTCACCTTATATATATATATATATATATATATTTGTCCTAAAATTGTAAGATTATGTGTAAAGTGTATTGCACATTGTCATATTAATATATATTACCCTAAAATGATTGCAAATTGCCAAAATAGTCTTATTTTTGCAATTCTACCGCTGCCAATGTGGTGTGAGTTGAGAAAAAATGGCTGTATATTTTATTACCTGATTTAAGTTGATGTTTTTGAAGAAGCAGTGAATAAGATGTCATTAATTAAAAAGAGATTGAGATTGAGGAAAAAAGAGCAGGATCTTAGAAGTGATGAGAGTGAAGGTCAGGAATTGAAGGTTTCCTCTGTGTCTGTTTATATATGGATTGGAGGACAGATAACCACTGACCTCTGACCCAGACATTAGAATAAACATCCTGGTGTGGAAACTACCCTCTCGCTATAAGGCTAAACGACAAGACATCTACTTAATCTTCCCTTGGTCTGATGAGCTTGTTTTACATGTTCTCGCCCGATCTCAAATCCATGGTTGACTTGCTGAGTTAAGCTGTTTTGGGAAAATAAACATGTCCAAAGATCACATACGAAATCATTCATTCATTCATTCATTTTCTTGTCGGCTTAGTCCCTTTATTAATCCGGGGTCGCCACAGCGGAATCAACCGCCAACTTATCCAGCATATTTTTTACGCAGCGGATGCCCTTCCAGCCGCAACCCATCTCTAGGAAACATCCATACACACACATTCACACTCATAGACTACGGACAATTTAGCCTACCCAATTCACCTGTACCACATGTCTTTGGACTTGTGGGGGAAACCGGAGCACCCGGAGGAAACCCACGCAACCATGGGGAGAACATGCAAACTCCACACAGAAATGCCAACTGACCCAGCCGGGGCTCGAACCAGCGACCTTCTTGCTGTGAGGCGAACATGCTACTCACTACGCCACCGTGGCGCCACATACAAAATCAATCCTTTTTAAAGTAAAAAAAAATTCTATGCACAGCGGATTCCCTTCCAGCCGCAACCCAGTACTGGGAAAAACCCATACACATTCACACTAGTGATGGGTCGTTCTTGAACGATTTGTTCATTTTGAACGAATCTTTAATATGACTCGGGAACGACCAGTCCTCTCAGGGAGTGATTCGTTCATCCGCGCATGCGCAGATTGCGCACAGATGTGCAGGTTTCGTTCATTTTTCAAGTCTTTTAATTCATTCATCACGCGAAAGACAAAAGCCAATCATATGCATTTAGAGCCGGAAAGAGATTTGATCCGTTCATGTATCGAGTCCTCTGTTTGAGTCACTCGGTCATCACACGAAAGACAAAAGCCAATCATATACATTTAGAGCCGGAAAGAGATTTGATCTGTTCACCTCCCGAGTCCTCGGTCTGAGTCGTTCAACACGTGAAAGACACAGAAGCCAATCATATACATTTAGAGCCGGAAAGAGATTTGATCCGTTCACCTCCCGAGCCCTCGGTCCGAGTCGGTCAACACGTGAAACACACAGAAGCCAATCGTGTGCATTTAGAGCCGGAAAGAGATTTGAACCGTTCACCCCCCGAGTCCTCGGTCTGAGTCATGTCTCTTTACATTTTGTGACGTGATGAACGAACCAGAAGACTCGAAAGGTGAACTAGTCATGGCTCCTTTCGGCTCAGACTGTGTACATTGGTTGAGATTATATGGACTGTCCGTGTGACGTGAACGAACCACTGAAATTTGAAGACATGAAGAGGTGAGCTGAGCAAAGAGGCAAAAATATCTTCATAGACAACAGAGCAGGCAAACAGTGAATGATTATTTTCTCTTATAGTATTCAATTTATGACCTGTTTGTAGTGTGATCAACATTTGGGCTAGTTGTACATGTGTTTGGAAGCAATTCGTAACAGTTTAATAATATATTGGCGAATTGAACAAAGTGACTCGAAAAAAGATTTGTTCATCTCGATGAACGAGACTTAAAGATCCAAGTCAGTAAAATGATCCGAACTTCCCATCACTAATTCACACACATACACAATAGCCATTTTTAGTTCATCAAATTCACCAATAGCACATGTCTTTGGACTGTGAGGGGAACTGGAGCACCCGGAGGAAACCCACATGAACATACAAACTCCACACAGAAATGCCAACTGGCCCAGCCGGGACTTGAAATAGTGACCTTCATTCAGGTGACAGTGCTAACTACTGACCCATCATGCCGCCAATGTAGATTATAATATACATTCTTTAAGAAGAGAATATTGTTATTATATTTATACAATACTTTTGTATTATAATGAACCATTAGCATCTGGTTGACACTTCAACATAAGTGGTGGTTTTGCACCTTAACGCTGTTTGACACCCATCATAAAATAGTAAAAAGAAGACAGCAGTGTGTAGCGTCGACTGTCACACAAAATCATGTTGGGAGATGACAGGTGACTGCGAGATACTCTACTTACACATGACAAAATGTAGTTCACCGGTGTGGGAGTTGAATAGAAAAAGACAGGGTGTTAAAACTCCCATTCTACAGGGAGTGCAGATAAATAGTGGCTTCTTGGTTTTGTATCTCTCTCCCCAACTCTCAACACGTGTTTCAAATTATATTCACTGGCCATAAAGAAAACAATAACAGTAAAATAAATGAATAAAGATGAAGTTCCGTTTTTATCCACATTAGACTTTCTCCTTAAATAGGTATCCTAAAATAGATGCATGTGTGTCCAAGGTCAGAAAGTGTTTATATTCATTAATTCTCAAAGGTAATTTTATTTTTATTTTTTGTAATTCCCTACTCTGGCGCCACGGAGGCCTAGTGGTTAGCACGTTCGCCTCACAGCAAGAAGGTCGCTGGTTCGATCCCCGGCTGGGCCAGTTGGCATTTCTGTGTGGAGTTTGCATGTTCTCCCCTTGGTTGCGTGGGTTTCCTCCGGGTGCTCCGGTTTCCCCCACAGTCCAAAGACATGCAGTACAGGTGAATTGGGTAAGCTAAATTGTCCATAGTGTATGTGTGTGAATGAGAATGTATGGATGTGTTTCCCAGAGATGGGTTGTGGCTGGAAGCGCATGCGCTGCGTAAAACAAATGCCGGATAAGTTGGTGGTTCATTCCGCTGTGGCGACCCCAGATTAATAAAGGGACTAAGCCGAAAAGAAAATGAATGAATGAATGAATGAATGTAATTCCCTACTCTTTGAAAGCCTACTCGGTTGTCCAATCTATCAATCAATCAATCAATCAATCAATCAATCAGTCAGTCAGCCAATCAATCAATCAATCAATCATGATACAATTAAAGATACAAAAATGAACCTTAAAGATACAAAAGTGAACTTTATCATGATTTTTTTAGACTCCTTAGTCTTTGATGTTGTGACATCCCTCGCTTATACCTATTATTTTCAACTCCTTAATGGTGTTCTTAGATACCATGTTATATTTAAATCATCCAACCCAGGCTTATTCTGAAAGCGTAGTCCTATATACATTTCTGAAGAGCACCAAATACTTCCCAGTTTTTTTAGCAGTCTTTGCTTTTGCAAATCCACTAGAGGCCGCTGTGTATTCATTTAAAGATCTCAAATTTCTCCCACGAGTCTTGTTCACACCTGCTACTCTCACGTAAATCCACCAGAGGCTGCTGTCGACTGACTGACTGATTGACCAACTGACTGATCCCCCTACTCACCCCCTTCCCTATACCCAACCGATAGTGTTTTCAAACTAACCGATTGACAAAAGCAGTGGGAAAGCCATCCTCACGGAGGTAAGTGGTCAGCTGCTACTGCGAAAAGGTACGATGTCATACTGTACTGTATTGTTTTTTTTTCAAAGAAGAAACGCAGCCTTACGTACTTCTGGCTAAATAATTAACAATCTCCAGTAAAGTATATAGAGCAACGTTTTCAGAATGAGCCTGTATTAAAATCTAACCCCTGCAGTAAACATTTGCATTCTTACATTTTCATTAAGACTTTACATAGGATCTTTATTTAATTCTTTTCTTCTCAGAGATTGTTTGATCCTCGCCACAAAATGAGTGGTATTAGATTTTGCTATCCTTATAGGGAAATTAGCTCTCTATTATACAGTATATAGGCAGCACATTTTACTACATGACAGATGAACTGCATTTTCTTTCTCTCTCTGGTTTCTCTGATGTTTCTTTTATGCTAAATTAACCTGGCTAATACCAGATGTCTGCATACACAGGAAGCGATGTGATAATGCTTCACGTTTACTTATCGCTGAAGTTTAAATCACATCCCGGGCAGCATCATTCCTCATCTTCAGCTCGGCACCTTCCACCATCTCCAACATGCTGTCTTTGTACATTCAGCTCCATTACCCATGATAACACACAAACTCACGCGCACAAAAATACACACACACACACACACACACACTAAAGCTAATCTACAAAGAAAATTGCAGATATCCACATTTCTGAACGTTGTATTTGAGATTTTAGTGCACATTTTGACAAACATAAGGAAATCTGTGTTTAGAGAGACATTGTACTCTGTTTTCTCCATTCTGGTATTACTGAAGCTTATGTTATTACGGGAAAGCCACAAATATGTTATGGCTCTTCATGGTAAAACCACAAGAAGAACATTTAGCTTGATAATTTGACCTAAACACCGGTCAATTCCCCAATTAAGATCTGCAGACTTGTTTTCAACATAGGCTCATTCTAAAAACCCTAAAAACAACGTACGTATGGCTGCATTTCATCTTTAAAACGAATGCTACAGGGCGGTATGATGCCATTCCTTTTTGTGCTAGCAGCTGACTGCTTACCTCCATGTGGACGGCTTTATCACTGTTACCAGTTTGTCCAGTGGCTTGCAGCACACGTTGGTGGACCTGAGATGCAGAAAAGAGTTGATCTTGACAACAGGGTTCGAGTCTGGTGAAGAACGTTTTCAGAAATACCAGGGTGAGAATGTGGTAAGATCTAAATTCGTTGTAAAATCAATGAGCTTTTCTTTTTCTGGACTGCTTTTCAAAACATTTGGGTTTAGGGAAGTAGGTGGGTGCTGGTCAATCATTCATTCATTCATTCATTTTCTTTTCGGCTTAGTCCCTTCATTAATCCGGGGTCGCCACAGCGGAATGAACCGCCAACTTATCCGGCATTTGTTTTACGCAGCGGATGCCCTTCCAGCCACAACCCATCCCTGGGAAACACATCCATACATTCTCATTCACACACATACACTATGGACAATTTAGCTTACTCAATTCACCTGTACCGCATGTCTTTGGACTGTGGGGGAAACCGGAGCACCCGGAGGAAACCCACGCAACCACGGGGAGAACATGCAAACTCCACACAGAAATGCCAACTGGCCCAGCCAGGGATCGAACCAGCGACCTTCTTGCTGTGAGGCGAACGTGCTACTCACTACGCTACCGTGGCGCCGCTGGTCAATCAATGCTTTTTAAAACAATATCGGTTGTGTTTAGGGAAGGGGGTGGGTGGGAGTATCGGTCAGTTGGTCAGTCAGTTGACAGCGACCTCTGCTGGATTTACGCGAGAAGAGCAGGCTCGCGTGAGAAATTTGAGATCTGAAAAAGCGTACACAGCTAGCCCATATTTACATGATAGCATCACAAAGTTGTTGCAGATTTGATGGCTGCACATCCATGATGCGATTTTCCTGTTACACTACATCCCAAAGGTGACCTGGAGACTGTGGAGGCCATTTGAGTACAGTAAACTTATTGTCATGTTCAAGAAACCAGTCTGAGATGATTCGCGCTTTATGACATAGTGTGTTATCCTGCTTGAAGTAGCCATCAGAAGATGTGTACACTGTGGTCATTAAGGGATGGACATGGTCAGCAACAAAACTCAGCTTGGCTGTGGCATTGACATGATACTCAGTTGGTACTAATGGACCCAAAGGGTGCCAAGAAAATATCCCCCAAGCCATTAAACCATCACCACTAGCCGTTGAACTGTTGATACTAGGCAGGATGGATCCATGCTTTTATTTTGTTGATGCCAAATTCTGACCCTACACTCTTAAAACAAACGGTTCTATATAGAACCAAAAACGGTTCTATCGAGCGCTTCATATATGGAACCCCAAAAAGGTTCTATATAGAACCATTTTAAGGGTTCATTAAATAGAACCCCAAATGGTTCTTTGAATTTAAGTTAGATGGTTCTATTTAGAACCATTTAAGGGTTCTTTTTTTATTATTGAATTATTGTTACTTATTAATGAATAAAAAATAAAACCAACCCAGACAATTCAAATTGTTTAAATTTATTCAATTCATTATACAAAATATTTTTTTAAATATTTAAAATTGCACCTCTGCATACTTTGCATTGGACAGCAGATCTACCTTAACAGTTTAATGACATTTTACAATGTAATTGAAATGATTTCACTTTTATAAGCTTTTTTACTGTTTGAACAAATACAGTGCTTCACTTTCACACATGTCTAAAATGAAGAGAAATATATCACAATGCAGATAGAAACAATACACAAACAATCAAAACATCTATTAAATAACACTACAATTTCAAAAAGTGGATGGTACCTGCATGTATTGGTCATCACAACATCCATTTTTATACATAATTTAATAAAAAAACATTACTAAAACATTGCAAAATGATTAGACAAAACACTGCAAACAGCCATTTCACAACCTGTAGCATGTCCATGTCAGTCAGCCTCTCTTATAAGGTAAATAGTTTTGTCCATGGGTGGCACAGTGGCTCACTGGTTAGAACTGTCACCTCACAGCAAGCAGGTCACTGGTTCGAGTCCCGACTGGGCCAGTTGTCATTTCTGTGTGGAGTTTGCAAGTTCTCCCAGTGTTCTTGTGGGTTTCCTCTGGGTGCTCCGGTTGACCCCACAGTCCAAAAGCATGTGTACGGTATAGGTGAATTGGCCAGATTAGTTGGTGATTCACTCCACTGTGGTGCCTCTGATAAATGAGGAAGTTGAAGGATAGCGAGTGAGTGTTGTCCATTGTAATGCTGAAACTTCAAGCCTTGGTGGAATCAGGAGAGCTGCTGAATCCTGGATGGTGTAGGACCTTTGGATTGCTGTAAAACAATATTTTAATGTTGAGTACTTTTAACCAATTAACATAAGTCATCAAATAGAATTACAGTTATAATTAATACAATTAAAGTGTGTGTGTGTGTGTGTGTTTGGGGCAAATAGTATGTAATATAGGGAGTAGTTACCTTCTGCGGTTTCCTCTACTGGTCCAATGAAACTGTCATGGAGCACTACCTTCTTTCTGTCCCTTTTTGGGCCATTTCTTTTAAAGATGTTTCTGTGTTCTTCACCAAGTTTTCTAAGCAGCATCCTAAATGCAAAAAACATTTTGGTTACTTCATGTGTAAGTTTCCAAATGACACATTTTCAGCAATACAAGTTTCTTAAAGTCATCATGGACGCAAAACTATTTGGCACACAATGTAACAGTGTTTACTCACAAGCTGTGGCACTCCAAGAAGAAGAAACTGCTCCATTAGTTCTGCAAACCCCTCCATAATCTGTACTCTGGAAAAGGGTGTTCATTCGGTTCTTGACTTATGAATATCTGGTGTCGCATTCCAGGTCCATCACAATCTGAGGTAGAAAGACAGCATTTTAGAGTGTGTAAATATGAATTTAAACCACAAAATTAATCTACCTTTGGCATCAAATGTATTGAACTGAACTTGCCTTGTGTTAAGTTCCTCAGAGTACAGTTCACTTCCTTTTCATCCCATTAATTTGTTTCATTTTGCAAGATGATAGATGAGCTCACCACTGAAATCCTTTCATTTTTAAATTTGTTTTGCAGACATTGCAACAAATCCTGTAGGCAAATTTACACTTTCTTTTAAAACATATTTTCTTTGCAGGACTTTTTAATAAGCAATGACCTTAATATTCTCACTGTACAAACAGCAGCAATAAGTAATAGAACATTTTTGTGATAAATATATTTCAGTACACAACAACCAAGTCTGAAATATACATGTTATAAAATACAATATTTACCAGGTGTCCTTGTTGATGATAATTGTGTCACAATTATGGATGTAACGCATGTCCTTCTTTAAGCTGGGATCCTTCCTCTTCAAAGCTACTTGTGTCCTGCAGCCCAGGTTACAATACAATGTTAAAGTCTTTTATAATATTCATTTCATAATACTTAATACAGTTTGTTTAGAATTAAAAGCAATAATACATACCGAGCACAAGATTTACGATGCAGTTCAGTGTCCAGGCTGTTTGAAGAAAAGAAAGATATACATTAAAATATGAATTTTAAACTTATTTAGCACAATATATACATATATGTAGCCTATATTTAACAAGGTTCAACATTTCACAATACATTTAGCCTGCATGTTTGTATGTCCTTCATAAATAACACCTGATCTTTAATCTATGGATTATTAAAATATGTTTTGGCTTTGAAAGGTTTTAATAATACCCTTAGCAATTATTACTATAGCGCATGCATAGACTCGGGCGGGCGCGTGCATAGACTCGGGCGGGCGCGAGCGCGGCATGTTCCCTTGAGGTTTTAATGCAGACTACCCGGCGTGTACACTACTTTACAGAGTTTAGCCCGAGTTAAACTGGGCTAAACTCACACACGAGCAAGCTGGAAGTACTCGTTTGTTCAAGGTTGGAGATAAAAACTGCACGAAAGCGGAAATCGGCTCATATGAAGTTACCATTAAAAGAGCGTGCACGCGCTTCACGCTGCCTCTCAATGCCCGCCATCGAATAACGCACCTGTTTTATTGTTATTGATATTTTAATTAATACTGACAAACAAATAAAGCGAAACTGTAACTTATTTCGAACAAAAAGCAGAGCAAAGTCAGCTTGACACAGATTTCTGAAGCGAAGGCTGTCGACAGAGACCATCAGAAACTTACAAGCACAGTATTAATCCATATTAACGTTACCCCTTATTCAGTCTGTGTCACCATATAACACAAGGGAAGAGAAACATTACCCCGTAATACAAAATATTTCATTATTATAGTTTTAAAAGAGTAATAACGTACCTGAATGATGGAGCTG
>CAIGQQ010009359.1:1049454-1061120 GCA_903798035.1 Danio albolineatus
ATATATATATATATATATATATATATATATATATATATATATATAAAGATATAGCTAGCATTTGACAAAGGAGTACTTTCAAAATCTCTCCCAGTTCATAACTAAATTCGGCTAAAAACTCCTCCAACGAAGAAGCTGTGAATTGTTTTTATTTGTTACGATTGATCAACTACATGCACAGTTTCTAGTGTTAATGGTATGTTGTAGCGAGGACATCAACAAGGATGTAAACAACAGGAAATTCTGTTTGGCACCGAAGCTACAAATTCATATTTATCAGTAAAGCGCTGTAAACAGTCACAGTCTTCAGCAGCACATGCAGTGTCTCTATACAGACGCTTTCAGTGTCTCTCTATTTGGATACTTTCCCTGCGTTATACATCTCAAATAAGAAACTGGCAAAAGAAATGAGATTGATTTATTTTACTTACACAGGCTTATTCCAAATATATGTGAAAGACACAGAGCAGGCATGTAAACCATGAACAAAGCTTATTTAAATGCCATTAAATGCGATACAATTTCATTAAAAGAATAGCTCTGTAAAATTCATACATGACAAATAGTTGACAATAATAATAATAACAATAATAATTAAAAAAACGATAATAAATACACAAAAACAGTATGAATAAAAGCAGAAAATAGTAGAAACATACCCAGCGGCACCACACTATTTTGCATAATACTGCCCGCAATCAGCAATTGGGTGTACTAGAGTGGCGTATTCCTTCACAGATTCCACATATCTCTCCAAACTGCTTACGTTCGAAATAAACCTGAAAAAAAGAGCCTTACAGTCTTAAGTAATATAACTTCACAAGTGTCGTTGCTTTTTTTAATCGATCTTAATCTAGTTTTAATTTGAAATGAAATTGCATCGAAATGCCATCTATCCAGAGCCGAAAAACAGAAGAAAAGAAAAGCAGAGGAAGAAAAGCAAGCTCAAAGTAAAGGTATGTTCTGCTATGCATATTAGATTATTTAGTAGTGTAGTATTAGGATTTGTTTTATTATTCAGCGAATAGTCCGGACTGCTGAACGAATAACTGGCTCTACCCTTCCTACACTTCAAGAACTGTACTCTTCCACAGTGAGTAAAAGGGCTCGCAAAATCACCCTGGCACCCAGCCTGGCACCCAGCCAGGGGCTCGCAAAATCACCCAGCACACTTTCTGTTTGAACTGTTACCGTCTGGTCGGTGCTACAGAGCACTGAGCACAAAAACAGCCAGACACAGGAAAAGTTTCTTTCCTCAGGCCATCTACCTCATGAACAGTTATATATTTTCCTATTGTGCAATAAACATGCAATACTTTCTCATACGCACTTGTACACAGCACCTTATAACAATATACGATGCAATACTTTTTACGCATTTGTACACAGCACCTTATAACCTGTATATTTATAACAAATCTGTACATACATCTCAACATCCAGATCTTTTTGGACTGACTGCATCTCTGTTTAATGTCTATCGTGTTTTTTTTTTTTCATATTTATTCTGTGTTGTCACTTGTCACTTTATGTACACTGGAAGCTTCTGTAGCCAAAGCAAGTTCCTTGTGTGTGTGAACCACACTTTGCAATAAAACTGATTCTGATTCTAAATAATCAATTAATTATCTATCCCACTAATTAAACACAGGTTTCCTTCTCATTTGGTCAAAATCGAATTAAACCCACTGTCCAACATCTAATACAAAGTTTTGTTTATGTAAATCTCTGTGTAAAAACAAGCTAAAATGTCTCCTGCATGTCTAGTTAGTTATGCATATGTTTTTCATTTACAAAAAAAATGCATTTGATTCATGTGTAACTTCCCCGGCTCTGTTTACCATTGTCTCTCACCAGCACATTCCCTCAGCACCAATCATAGTTCCCCATCTCCTGCCACCTCTCATCACACCAGAGCACTATCATCTGAGTTCTAATCTAACACGCCTTCATTTCTACAGCACTTTTACATTGTAGATTGTGTCAAATCTGCACTCATCATTTGGACTCCCTATATAACCCCAGCGATTCCAGTCAGTCAGTGGCTGGAATCGATGTCTGATGGTTCACCTTACCTTCTCCCTGACTCGTCTTCTTCTATGGATGTTTCCCCTCTCCAATGAATGTATCTCCTGTGGACGTTTCTCTCTAATCTGTGCATGAAGTGACTTTATGCTATATGTCTGTCTGAAGATCCTTTGTTAACATCGTAAACAACATACCATCTGCTTAGCTGCTATCACTTACCTGCTTCTCCTGTTTATTAAACCTGCTTGTTTAAATAAATTGATGAAGAGATAATCTTCTTTGTCCTCCTTGCATTTCAATGGTCCATTTGAGTATTAGTAGACTGTCTGCTTAATATCTGTTGATACTGACATTCAACAGACATTTAACTGACTATAAGACACTTTGCAAGTACATGTCACCTTACACTAACCCTACCCCTAACCCCATCCTAAATCCAATCTAACAGTCTACTTATAATCTAATGAGAATTAGTTGCAAAGTAACTTAAATTCAACAAACGGACCATCAAAATAAAGTGTGACCAATATTTTTACACATGTATTGTAGGTTAAAAATGTTATAGTTAATAAAAATGTAAACACTTAAATATGATCTTTTTTTGTGCTAATAACCTGAAAACCACACGAGCAACTTTATGAAATGACATGACAAAACAAGTGCTTTTTTTGATTAATCATTATAATATACATACATATAATATCTCCAGCCCAGGCTCATTCTGAGAACGTAGTCCCGAGGACGTTTCTGGAGGCCACGTAATACGTCCGGTGAGGTACGTCTTTTTGCACTTTTTGCTTTCGCAAGTCCACGAGAAGTTTTCACAAGTCCGCTGCGGATGCTTTTTGAGATCTCAAATGTCTCTCGCGAGTGCCGTTCACGCCTGCCGTTCTCGCGTAAACCCACCAGAGGCCGATGTCGGCTGACTGTTTGGCTGACTGAATGACTGACTGACCATCCAATCGGACTGACCCACCCTCCCCCTTCCATAAACCCAACCAAAATCTTATCGTTTGACCCACCCACACACACACTTCCCTAAATCCAACCATCAACTTTCAAAAAAGCAATCCAAAATAAAATAAAAGCCCTCGTCTCATTTTTACCACATTTTCAGACTTTACCACATTCTCACGCTGTTGTTTACTGGTTTACTTCATTATTTGGATTCTGTGTTTGTCTAACCTGCTTTCTGGAACTGCTCCTCACCAGACTTGAACCCCTTCGTCGTGGTCAACTCCTCTCTGCGTCTCGAGTCCGCCAACGAACACGGCGAGCTAACGGGACAAACTGGTTGCAGCAGGAAAGTCGTCCACACGAGGCGAGCGGTCGGCTGGTAAGCGCGAGAAGAAACGGCGTCACACCGCCCCGCAGCGTTCGTTTAAAAAAATTTAACGCAGCTATACGTACCTCTAACCACGTAATGTGCGGTCTCCAGAAACGTACTCGGGACTACGTTTTCACAATGAGCCTGTGTTGAATATCTCACCTGTGTGTCCACAAAATGGACAATTTTCTCCTATTTTCTCTATTTGCATTGTAAAATCGCCAGTTTGAATCCCATTCAAATGGCTCCACAGAAGTGAATGCACCTTCAGTCTACACATGTGCAGATCTTACTCTACCTACTGACCAAATTGTGGTACTGCGTGAATTCAACCTTTAGTCAAACTTACTTGATGAACTGGATCCATGTTAAAGTTCACTTTACACAGTAAAAACAAGTAAAGTCAACAAATTTGCCAAAATGTGTAAAGTTTACAAGCATTTTTCAAGTAGATTGAGCGATTACTTTTTACAGTGTGTACTGTGTACTTGCTTATACATCAAGTCCTGTCATCTGGATGTTTGTGTTTGGTACAAACGTGTCAGCTCTTCAATTATTTAAGCGTTCACTCCAATACATAATGCATAAGAGGAGGGAAAGGCTAGACAGGTCTGGTGTGCTGTCGGTAATGAACGGGCTCGAGGTGTGACACAATTTGTGGCCCTGGAGAGAAACAGCTCGCCGTAGTCAGAAATTTAGAGGTTGTCGTCTCCCATTAGTCCTCAAACTGACAGGATTAGATGAACACGCTCCTCCCCGTGTACATTAAAGAGATATTTCACCTGAAAATGACTTGATTTAATCATTTACACACACTTGTGTCAAGATGAAAGCGGCCGTTATTGGCAGAATCTTCAGCCACACCTTACAGGATATTGTACTGGAAGGAATTTTTAAATCAATTTAATTACAGTATAACATTCAAAATATTTCATTAAGACATATTTAAAACATAAATTCAGATTTTCTTAACTATTTATCCACCAGCAATTTTTTTTCTTTAAGTTGCCAGCCACCGTCAGAATTTTCACCCTCTGACTATTTTCTGTCATGAATATATGGCCATAATATATATATCAAAATAACCAGAACCAAGTTTATTTTTTTTACAGCAACATTTGGTTACATTTAATCCACGCTATTAACAAAAGACTTTTACAAGGCAGTTACAAGACTTTTAGCTCAATATGTTACTAATTAGCTGCTTATTAATATTTAGTAAGGTAGTAGTTGGTTTAGGTATTGGGCAGGATTAGGGATGTAAACTTAGGTCAAAGTAAACAAGTGCTGTTAAACAGTTTATATCTTAGTAATAGCAGGTATTAAGCCTGTAGTAAGTGGTGTGAATTGTTTTCACACCATTTGAATTCAAACCTATTGAACACACAAACACTGTTGACCTTATTCCGGCCCGCCCAATACTTCTAATACTTCTCTCTTGCCATCCAACTTCTGGTACGCTGACACAGTACATCAGATGACTGTTTCGGAAAGTCATTACATAGTATATATATTTAGCTGTCATTTTAGAAAAATGACATAAAATGCAGGTTCAGTAAATGTTTTGAGCTGTGAGTACGGTGAAACCTCCCTGCAACCATCAGATGGTCTCATATTGCCCCATCCATCATTACTTTTAATGTGGGTAGTAATATTAGGATATTTATGGGTAGGATATTTTTAATCACTTTGTCCTGTCACAAGGAGTAGATGGAGTGTTTATGAAGACTTATAAAAGTACAGAGGTCTACCAATATTTACATAGTGGGTAAGTTGGGGGTGTTCTATTACACAATGAGGGGGATTTTGTCTTTTTAAAAGCAAATGTGCACCCCAGCAAGTCGAGCGGTTTGTGCCACTCAGGGTGGGTGCTACTTAGTAAGCAGGGATCAGTGGAGACAACACCCCTCTGCCAGAGATCACACCTCCGGGAACTACAGATCAGCCAGTTAACGAACTACAACTCCGGTCATGCAACACACACACACACACACACACACTCCTGCTCCATATCACAACTGATTGCACACACACCAGCGGAGGACCATCACGACTGATCACACACACTTCATAAGCAGCACACACACGCTCATTCATCGCAGCGACATTACCTACTGTTATGTGTTTTCTGTTTGTGACTAAGTAACGGTTTTCTTTGTTCCTGTTTCTTCCGTGTATTTGACCTCAGCTTTATATTTTGTTTATCCGTGTCTACTGTCTGCCTTGCGATCTCATACCTGCTTTGACTTTGATTTTTTATTAAATAATTCTGCACTCGGATCCTCGCCCCGTTGTCTTCGTCTCACCAACCCCTGAACGTTACAACTACAGGGTGTTCGTGCATCGCTGGTTTAGGAAGGTCATGTAGCCACACAGTCTTTTTATTATAAAGTAAATATAAGGCAAGTAAATATATAAATAAACAATAATATCTTGTAAGGTCTGTGTTAACATAAGTAAGCCATAAATGTAAACAGTATGCTAACGTATTTGTGTAATAATACACAGCTGCTGACTCGGTTACCATCAGCAGACTTAGTATCTGGTCAAATCTCTTCAGTTGTGAGGTATTGACCTTATACTTCAATGCTGAAGTCGCTCGTTTTTTGCGATTGTTTTAAAACTTCCGATTCCGTCGCCTATGGGAGAAATGACTAGAAGTAATAAACCACAGAAACCAGTCAAATTACTCGCTCTACAAACAAGTGTTTGCATGACAACACAGACAAAATAGAATAATATAAGAAGAAAACATCAGTTTGCAACATTAAGCAGCAAAACGAGCTGTTTTTAATGGTCACACTTATTTTAATATATAATATTCTGGACGTAACATCTGATCATGTAATATTCGGAAGGTAACATCTGGTCATATATTACGATCGGGAGGTAACATTTGATTCCGATTAAGTCTGAAACCATGTTATCTGGCCTGATTTTTGATCACGTGATCAAATCTGGACATCCGTAATTTTATCTATAGCTATACTATGTGCAAATTAAGATGTTAACTACTGCATGTTGTAAAATAAATAGGTGTATGTGTGAATATATAATGTTTGTTCCTCAATTATGGTCAAGTGTTCATGAGATGAATTGCTTGCTTCTACACACAAAATAGCACAAGATCAAGTAAAAGATTTACAAATCATTCCATTAAGAGCGAACCGTCACTTTCAAATTTGGTATGATGCTGTTGGTGTTTGTACCAGCAGACGTTGAGAGCGTCTGTCTCTCTTACCGAACCGTCTCAGGGGAGTGAAGAGTATCCCACAATCCCTCAACAGGATGAATGAACGCTGTACGTTCACTATCCTAATCTTTTCTTCCCCTTGAACCACAGGCTGTGAGCAAGCCACCCGGGAGTTGAACGGCGACGGATGAATGTGCTTACGCAACTCAAACACTTGCTGGCTCGACACTCTTCCAACAAACCAACTGTCCCTCAATGTCTACGGACGAGCCTTTAGAGAAGAAAAAGAAAAAGCCTTTCCATCAAAAGCTTCACATCTGACCACTGCAGTCACATCCAGACCTCAAGATTTTTTTTTATTTTTTTAATCTATGATGCCAAGAAGCTGAGATTTGTTGTGCCGTTCGCCCACATGTGTCTTTGGCCTACACATGAGTTATTTATACTTGTGAGTTCATCACGTGAACCAACTGAAAACGTGACTGAAACATGCTTATGGCATTCAGATGGGATGTTTTGATGGAGATTGATTTTCATTGCTTAAGCGGTAGGCTTTGCTTTAAATGAACGTGTTGGAATATGGTTGTGTGCCTTGTATTCACCTTTTTTCTTTGCTTGAATTTAGGGGCTGTGTCCGAAATTGCCTGCTACTCAGTAGGTACTACATTAGAATTTTAATTTACTAGAATTGTTTGTTCTATATAGTATGAATGTGAGTAGTATGAATGGAACTCGGATGTACTGCATCTGCCATTTTGTTATGATCACATCAACATGATCGACCTGTGTCAGGTTCGTCGCTTCACGGATGAATCGGATGCGCACTTCAGAATCTTGCTGGAAGTAATAGGTCATTTGGGTTTTTCTTGCATACTGTTTTTCAAATTCTATGAGTTCATACATACTACTCAGCTTGCATGCTGTTTTTAACATTCTATATAGTATGGAAGCAACACAGGCTGATTGTGAAAACGTAGTCCCACGAACGTTTCTGGAAACCGCACATTATGTGGTCAGAGGTACGTATGGCTACAGGTACGATCGCTACAGGTTGGTCCTTTTCGGGTTTCCGCGCTGACCGCTTACCTCCATGTAGACGACTTTCTCGCTGCAACCAGTTTGTCTCGTTAGCTCGCCGTGTTCGTCGGTGAACTTGAGATGCAGAGAGGAGTTGACCACAACGACGGGGTTTGAGTCCAGCGAGGAGCGGTTCCAGAAAGCAGGTAAGACAAAAACAGAATCCCAAAAATTAAATAAACCAGCAAATAACAGGGTGAGAACGTGGTAAAGTCTGAAAATGTGGTAAAAATGAGACAGGGGCTTTTATTTTTATTCTGGATTGCTTTTTTGAAAGTTGTTGGTTGGGTTTAGGGAAGGAGGAGAGTGGGTCAGTTGATTGGTTGCTCAGTCATTCAGTCAGCCTACAGCCTCCTCTGGTGGGTTTACCCAAGGAACAGCGGGTGCGAACGGCACTTGCGAGAGACATTTTAGATCTCAAAAAGCCTACACAGTGGCCTCTCGTGGAAAGACGTACCTCCCAGGACGTATTCCACGGCCTCCAAAAACGTACTTAGGACTACGTTCTCAGAATGAGCCTGGGTTGTATGGAAGTATGCGATTTTGGCTGCAACATGAGAGTAATGCCTGTTCATAGATGTGCCTTCCTTAAGAGAGAGTGTCCCTTTTCTAGTGATTGACTTGATGAAAATTTTATTTCATTGTTTATTTAGAATCATAAAAAATGTATGTCAAAATCCATGTTAACACTATTCGCTAATCCCTCCCACACCAAAAAGAAAGCACCCAAACAATGAATAAATTGAAATGACTTACCCACTGCGCATCCACAAGAAGGGTTCAAGATGTACGTTTTTGATGTACAAAAACAAAGCCCCCACTTTATGTTACGACCCTGGTCTAGGTTCAAGGCTGCAACATAAAAGGACACCGGGCAAATAAACTTCACTTTTATGACCTTTTGGAGATGGGTCACTTTATTTGACTTTTATCTAACTTTTTTTGTCTTATACTTTTTTTATCACCTAAAACGTGAAGCCAACTCCCTCAGAGAGGACCCACAGAAAAATAATGGTACCACTTTATTTCGATGGTCCATTTGAGTATTAGTAGACTGTCTTAATATCTGTTGATACTGACATTCAACAGACATTTCACGGACTATAAGAAACTTTGCAAGTACATGTCAACTTACACTACCCCTAACCCCAACCTAACAGTCTACTTATAATCTAATGAAAATTAGTTGCAATGTAACTGAAGTTCAACAAACGAACCATCAAAATAAAGTGTGACCAAAATAATAAGCAAAACGTATATTCTAACTAAACACCCAAATGAAACTAACTGCACCTTACAAAGACAATATCAGAAATAAAAACATACAATACTAACCCTCACTCCCTACCTATACAGAAGAACAAGAGAAAATATTTACAATAAAGAAAAATGTGGGGCGACACTGTGGCGCAGTACTGTAGCTAGTGCTGTCGCCTCACAGCAAGAAGGTCACTGGTTTGAGTCTCGGCTGGGTCAGTTGGCATTTCTGTGAGGAGTTTGCATGTTCTCCTCGTGTTCGTGTGGGTTTCCTCCGGGTGCTCTGGTTTCCCCCACAGTCCAAAGAATTGTGGTATAGGTGAATTGAGTAAGTGTGTGAATTAGTGTGTATGGATGTTTCCCAGAGATGGGTTGTGGCTGGAAGGGCATCCGCTGCGTAAAACAAATGCTGGATAAGTTGGCGGTTCATTACGCTGTGGCGACCCCAGCTTAATAAAGGGACTAAGCCGAAAAGAAAATGAATGAATTAATGAAGAAAAATGTGGCGTCCAACCCCTACTGCTTCTTACCCTGTACAGAATTCAATATTTACAATTCATTCATTCATTTTTTTTATTTTGTATAAAAACCAACGCTATGGTGGGATTGCTGACTGCTTTTTTAGCAGATCTATAACTGAATTTTATAACTGAATTAAAAAAAAAATCAATATATCAATAAGAAAAGTATCCTTTTTTCCATTTAAACCCCTGACCCTAAAAATGTCCCCGCACATCCCTGCTTGTGGTAAACTGTAAACAATGAGTGAAAAGTTTTAAATAGCTCCGTACAATGAAGTGAGATTATTCTACTGACAGTGATTTTTAATTTCACTCTGTGCTCAGTTTTAGTTTCCATGGCAATGCATCAAGCTCGCTTCAGTTCAGAAATTTTGGTTTGACATTCTAGAATTAACAATTTCCTTTGAACAGACAATGAATAACCGTAAGAACTCAAATCAAGTATTCCCACAGCTATTTCATGCAGATTTATTGAATACCACTGCACTGTATGCAGCGGTGGAAACAGTACTGAAAATCCTACTCAAGTATAAGTACCATTACTAGCCCAAAAAAATAAAAGTAAATAGCTATGAGGTTGAAAAGCAGCATATTCCAGGGTCAGGTCAAAAGGTGAAGGTGAGAAGCAGCGTGTCTGTGTTGTCGGACAGTCGTTCTGGGGGATTGTGTAAATCTGCTTGATGGAGCCGGAGGCATCATTCCAGCAGCCACTGCACTCTGTCTTTGTTGAGATGAGGCGAGGACAGCGGATGTGTCCTATAAAAAGTGCTCTCTGGTTCTTATAAAGGTTTTCTGCTACAGATAATCAGACGCAGGGGTGTTTGTACTTTTTATGCAGGGATGTTGAGGAAAGATCTGTTGTGTTTTTAACAGAAAATACTGTTCTTCAATTGTATGGTAAAAAAAGGATCAGAATTGCATATTCTCTTACATAACAAGGACATTCACTCATTCATTTTCTTTTCGGCTTAGTCCCTTTATTAATCCGGGGTCGCCACTGCGGAATGAACCGCCAACTTATCCAGCATTTGTTTTACGCAGCGGATGCCCTTCCAGCCACAACCCATCTCTGGGAAACACATCCATACATTCCCATTCACACACATACACTACGGACAATTTAGCCTATCCAATTCACCTGTACCGCAAATCTTTGGACTGTGGGGGAAACCGGAGCACCCGGAGGAAACCCACGCAACCACGGGGAGAACATGCAAACTCCACACAGAAATGCCAACTGGCCCAGTCGGGGATCGAACCAGCGACCTTCTTGCTGTGAGGCGAACGTGCTATTCACTACGCCACCGTGGCGCCATAACAAGGACAGTGTATTATTGTTTAATGGTTACTACTACTGCTGCTGCTGCTACCACTATTACTACTACTACTACTACTACTACCACTACTACTACATGGCAAATTTCTGGAGTTGAAAAATTAGGAGTTAAAAAAGTGTGAAAGAGCTACGTTTTGTCATGGGATACTCCCTGCTGTGTTGTATTTTGGAGTTCATTCACTGGTGTTCAGTAACGTGCTTCAACTCCACATCTGGAGTTAAATGTTTAGAAAGTCTGCCATTACACAACCCTGCTGAGCAGCACACGAGAACTGGAGTTGTGTCCTTCGTTGTGAGGTAAAAGTGCATTGTTATACAATTCTAGAAGCTTTTTTGAAATGTTGGATATTTTGTGACAGAAATGCGTTTTGCTGCAGCTGTTTTGTTTGTACCGTGATGCTAGTGAATGCATGTGGCGAACTTAGCATCTAACATAAGTTAGCTTTTTCATTGTGGCTGTTTTGTGCAGTATTTAAAAAAAAAATGTAGATGTGAACAAGCTAACGGTAGCTAATAATCTTTCCTTTCCTTGTGTTTCTGAAAATGTGTGTTCTGCTGTCAATAAGAAGCGGTGATTGATCAGATGAAGAAACCAGCTGTTCAGTTTTCAAATAAGCTAACGTTAATATTTTTTATCCAGCAATACAGCTTTATGGGTAACGCTTTCTTTTACGACCCGCAAAGAACCATGTAAGTACACTGAAATAACAGTGTACTTTTCTGTACGTATAGTATAAGTATAATGAATGTATGTGTAGGTATAAGGGAACAGACTGTAATGCTTGGGTATTAAGGGGGTTACAACCAGATATGCAACACACAAAGTACCGCGTAAGTATAAAGTGCAAAGGAAAAAACGGTTAATGTTTGGGTAATAAGAGGGGTAACAACCAGATATGTAATGCTTGGGTAATAAGGGGGTAACAA
>CAIGQQ010009359.1:1086336-1096444 GCA_903798035.1 Danio albolineatus
TATCTATCTATCTATCTATCTATCTATCTATCTATCTATCTATCTATCTATTTTAATTTTATAATATGTACCCCTATATCCATATCTGGAGATCGCAAATTATGTAGCCAGAAAAGCCCTTATCTGATTTTTAACACATTTACAGATTTTACCACATTTTCTCCCTGTTATTTACTTGTTTATCTAGGGTCTTCACAACGGAATGAACCATCAACTTATGCAGCATATGGTTTACGCAGCGAATGCCCTTCCATTTGCAACACATCACTGGGATTTTGTTTTTTATTTTATTTTATTTTATTTTATTTTATTTTATTTTATTTTATTTACCCATATATCGATTTCTGGAGATCGCAAATTATGTAGCCAGAAAAGCCCTGACCTGATTTTTAACACATTTACAAATTTTACCACATTATCTCCCTGTTATTTACGTGTTTGTTTTATTTTTTTTTTTGGCTTTTGTTTTTGTTTTACCAGCTTTCAGGAACCATTCTACACTGAACTGGAACCCAGTTGTCATGGCCAACTCCTCTCTGGGTCTCAAGTTCGCCGACGTACATGGCGAGCTACTGGACAAGCTGGTAACAGCAGAAAAGCCGTCCACACAGAGGTAAGCAGTCAGCTGGTAAGCGCAAAAAGAAACGGCGTCATACCACCCGTACCATTCGTTCTAAAAATGAAATGCAGCCATACATCTAGCAACATAATTCGCAATCTCCAGAAATGTATATAAAGGTACATTTTTTGAATGGGACTACAGTATGTTGCATAAAATACACAGATTTTTCTCCAGTTATTGAATGGCTATACAATTTACAATCATGTAAATCAATGTAGCTCTTTATTTAGCACAGACAGCCTTGGCTCTGTCCTCCGTATAGTGTCGAAGTTACGCTAACATGCCGTCATCGAGAGGCAAAGAAATGTGTCAGGTAACTGGATATGCTGGAAGGTATTTTCCGAAGCATGGCAGGAGAGCGAGTACGTGGTCAGCTGGTTCGCTCAGATGTGCTGTAGGATGTGAACTACTGACCCTGCAGTCACCTGTCAAGTCAAATGAGCTCTGACGTCTCTACCGCTCTCACTTCTGTCAATGAAGCACAGCTGCCATTTTCACACGTCTGCACACACATACACAAACACACACCCTTTGGTGGAAGACCTTTCACAGCAATTCATTTATAGTTTTTATACAATTGTTTTGCCACAAATTTTAGGAACCAGATGTCATTTTTGCACTACAGTATTGTTGTTTAAAATATACACTACCTGACAAAAGTCTTGTCATCGATCCCAGTTGTAAGAGCAACAAATAATAACTTGACTTCTAGTTGATCATTTGGAAAAGTGGCAGAAGGTAGATTTTTCAGATGAATCATCTGTTGAACTGCATCCCAATTATCATAAGTACTGCAGAAGACCTATTGGAAACCGCATGGACCCAAGATTCTCACAGAAATCAGTCAAGTTTGGTGAAGGAAAAATCATCGTTTGGGGTTACATACTGTCAGTGGTGTAAATTAACTAATTACAAATACTCAAACTACTGTAATTGAGTAGTTTTTCTCAGGATTTGTAATTTACTGAGTAGCTTTAAAAACATACTTTTACTTTCCCTTGAGTACATGTTTAGTGCAGTATCGGTACTTTTACTCCACTACTTTCCTTCAACCTGCAGTCACTACTTTATTTATTCTTGTCTATGGGCATTGGTAAAATACGTCCTGCGATTCCTGTCCAATCAAATCGCACATAGAAGGTAAAAATCGCATCATAATGATCTACCTCAAGACATGGCAATTTATAATTGCAGCAAACTGTTTGGAAGCATTAAAAGTGTCCAAGAAGATGTCCAAAATCTTTACACGCCTTGACCCAGAGACTGTGTAGATGCATGACACTGATAAGAAGTTGACGGATGTTTACTGTGTGATAACCCAAATGGCCTTAAACACCCAGCAGGCAAAAGACGTCAACAAGACGTCAGGTTAACATTGTACGCTAATCATGTACCCAACATCAGGCTGATGTCAATGTCCAATGCCCAACCTAAAATCAACCAAATATCAACGTATAATGATGTTACAGCTTGACGTTGTGTGGGCATTACCACTATGACATCTATCAGATGTTGGATTTTGGTCGCCATACCTGACGAATAAATATCAGTGTTTGACGTCAATATGACGTTGGTTTAAGATGTTGGCTCGTCTTTCCATCACAACCTTAAATTAACCAAATATAAACGTCATTTATTGTCATTATTAGACATCAAAATAACGTTGTCCTTACACGCTGACTGGACATTAAACTTTGGTCACCTGAAATCACAACTTAAATCTAACCTATTATTAACGTCTTATGGCATCGTGTGCCTGCTGGGTAATAACTAAACGCACTACAGAATGTTACGTTTACACACATCCACAAAAGACTTGTAAATGAATCAGCTTTTTACAGTGTAATACTCACTACTCTTGAGTACTTTTGAAAGGGTTACTTTTTACTCATACTTTGAGTAAAATTTACAACAGATACTTTTACTCTTCTTGCACTACATTTTTAAGCAAGTAATGGTACTTTTACTGGAGTATGATTTTTCAGTACTCTTTCCACCACTGCATACTCATTCATTTATTCATTCATTCATTTTCTTGTCGGCTTAGTCCCTTTATTAATCTGGGGTCGCCACAGCGGAATGAACCGCCAACTTATCCAGCATTTGTTTTATGCAGCGGATGCCCTTCCAGCCACAACCCATCTCTGGGAAACACATCCATACATTCTCATTCACACACATACACTACGGACAATTTAGCCTACCCAATTCACCTATACCGCATGTCTTTGGACTTGTGGGGGAAACCGGAGCAACCGGAGGAAACCCACGCAACCACGGGGAGAACATGCGAACTCCACACAGAAATGCCAACTGACCCAGCCGAGGCTCGAACCAGCGACTTTCTTGCTGTGAGGCGAACGTGCTACTCACTACGCCACCGTGGCGCCCCCCAGTGCATACTGTAGATATATATTTTAATTTTGTACATGAATGTGCTTTTTTCATTTTTTTAATTGCAAAAAATATTTTCATTCCTCTAAGCACACTGAGCTAAAACCTCTCTCACTGATGCTGTGCTTGAACGCTTTCAATAGTAAACACATGTTCACTGTGAAGTTACTCCAAGAATCACCTCCCAATGCACTCTCTTTTGTTCGAGTTGGTGCAGTATTCTTATTTTACCAAGCTTCACAGTGATTTGCTGCCAAAACGGGCCACGCCAATACATGACAGGGAAATAGAAAGAAATGTCACCGGCAATCATTTAATCTGTCACTCTTCTTCCATTCTTTATCAGCGAGTGTGACAGATCTCCGACGGTGAGATTTCAGCAGACACGTTTGACTATAAAAAAATCATGTTTCTTAGATTTTGACTAGTACGATGGCATCTAGTTTGTCAGTCAGAAAACTTGAAGCACCTTTGATTCTATGAATAATTTAGCATGTTCACGGTGACAGACTGAGAGAGGTGATGTGGTTAAATTCAGTCATCTGCTGCTTAATAAGACAAGTGTCGTTTGCTAAGTTTAAACATGCTGCCAATCATTTATTAGTGCACGTGTGTGTGTTTCTAAATGCGATATGAGTCACAAGTTTGTGTGTGTGCACGTGTGCGCATGATAGGTCTCATTACGGTTAAATTTACTAAATCATCAACAGCCATTCTCCCATACCTGTCAACATTGGGATGTGAAAATAAGGGATAAATCCCCCCCCCATTTTTTAAAAAACTAAATAAACAGTAATAAAGAAATAGAATTTTAAAATCTCTGCGGCTGGAAGGGAATCCGCTGCGTAAAAAATATGCTGGATAAGTTGGCGGTTGATTCCGCTGTGGCGACCCGGGATTAATAAAGGGACTAAGCCGACAAGAAAATGAATGAATGAATTATCAAATCTCATTAACCTTTTCTTCACTGTATAACTTACACATTCTGATTAAAGAGCAACGAATGAATCTCATTTATTATGATTTTTTGTTTGATCACATTAAAAAACAGATGATGAAATAATGTAATAATGAAAGCATCCGATTGCTTTGCTAACTTTTTATGCTCATTTAGGACAAATTAGCTGTGCTTAGAAAAAAAAAAAACACCAAGATTGACATCTTTAAATGTTACTATTATTAATTATATGTATATGTCTGCTCAAACACGCACCCAAAACCCAGACTTTCGCTCCGCTTCAAATCGCGTGTACAGAATCCGTTTAAGAAACAGCGTCTGTTTATCACTATGGAGCGCGTCAGCTGACTTGTTTTGAGGATTGCACATGAGGAGCGACGACACCTGTAAAGAAAAGGAAAGGGAATCCCACCGTTTTAATATTTATTTCAAAGTGTTTCATGCCTAAATTAACTGAAAGCACAGAACGTACTCACATTTAAGAGCGAAGGGCGGCCCCTGGTGGTCCGGCGGTATGGGTTGCATATAGGGAAGATCGGCTCTTTAATGTTTATTGAAACCCTTCAGAGAAAGACTGAAAACATGGGAATATACGGGAAAATACCTTCACGGGATGATAGCGGGATAGAACTGTGTAATACGGGAGAATCCCAGGAAAAACGGGAGGGTTGACAGGTATGCATTCTCCCCATCATCATCAGACACAAATACACAATGAAGCTCTCATTACCTTACATCTATGCTTATGTGCTGTATGAAACATAGGTGCGGTTTAAACCTGGTCACTTCGTTTTTTGGTTTTTTTTTTAGCTTATAGAGTGCAAATGCCAATCTAGGCTCATTCTGATTATGTAGCCCTATATACATTTCTGGAGAGCACCAAATGCGTCCCAGAAGCTACGTTTTTTTTTTGTTTTTGTTTTTTGTAGAGGCCATTGTGTGTGCTTTTTGAAATCTCAAATTTCATCCGCGAGTGCTCTTTGTGGTATTTTGTATAGTTTTGTAAATGAAAACGCAGCCGAAACAACTGTGCTTAGCTCCACACTTCTTCACTTTATTCTCGTTCCTCCTTCTCCCTTACACACCCCTCTTGTGACACCTAGTGGCCATATACAGTAATAACAGGACTGAACATTAACAACACAACACTCTTCTCAAGTAAATCCACCAGAGGCTGCTGTAGACTGACTGACTGCCCGACCAATACACTACGTCCAATTTAGCTTATTCCATTCAATTTTACAGCATGTCTTTGTGGGGGGAAACCGGAGCACCCGGAGAAAAGCCATGCAAACACGGGGAGAACATGCAAACTCCACACAGAAATGCTAACTGACCTAGCCGAGGACTCTAACCAGCGACCTTCTTGGTGTAAGGAAATTGTGCTACCCACTGCTCTTAAATGTAAATCTGATCACAAATCAGGTTGTCTACGAGTCATTTAAGCACCGGGTTCCCTACAAACATGCAGTGCGTCTCTGGAAGAGGGGGTGGCGCTCATTCGGGCCGCGCCCCCGGTTCCAGTCACGAGAAGCTTTACCTTCACCCCACCCACACTCCATAATTCAATTCAATTCAATTCATCTTTATTTGTATAGCGCTTTTACAATGTAGATTGTGTCAAAGCAGCTTCACATGCATTATAAAAAATTGAAACAGTGTCAGTCCAGTTTTCAGTGTTGAAGTTCAGTTTAGTTCATTTCAGCATGGTTTATTATTCACTGCTGAGAGTCCAAACACTGAAGAGTAATTCATCAATGCGCAGCCCTACAAGTCCCGAACCATGCAAAAAACTTCACCAATTGGCGAAAGTGAAGAATTAAAAAACCTCGAGAGAAACCAGGCACAGTTGGGCACAACCATTTCTCCTATGGCCAGACGTCTTGTGCAGAGCTGCAGTCTAGGCGCCGGGGCTGGAGAACACTGGACGTCCATCACGGAGAGACCACAGGTGGGTCACCGGCTGGTGAACAGGCTGGCCCTTCGGGAACAATGCGAGGACTCGTCTGTCACAGGGATCGTCTTACAGGGATCAGTCTCATGCTCTCCACTCCTCAGCAGCTGCTCAGGATACGGCCTGGTCCAGGATTATGGAAACCTTGGGAATAATAAAAAACACACTAACATGAGCGCAGATGTCGTTTAAATTAAAATGTCTTTTGGGAAGTGTTCCCGGCTCCGGTTGCCCTAAATAATGCAGACTAACAATCCTTTAGAAGATTTGGATTCCAAAGCATTTGTGTTTTATGTGTATGCTAGTGCAAAGAGATGTGTCTTTAATTTAGTTTTAAACTGAAATAGTGTAATAAAGTAACGGCAACTGGCCCTGGACTTGAACCAGTAACATTTTTGCTTTGAGGTAGCAGTGCTAACTACTAAGCCACCGTGCTGCCCCAACAAATCATTTTTTTTTTATTTATGTTTTTTTTTTTTTTTGTAATAATACAAAGCTTTTCCATCTACAGACGGGTTCACTAATGCAATATTGACGATGATATTTGTTAAACTTGAGGGGTGTGCTTCATTTTCATCAAAAACACATACAGATACAGAAAAGTTTATTTAATTTTCTTCATAGAGACAAGTTTTCTTAGAATTTGGGCAACCCAAGCTCATTCTGATTGCGTACCCCTATATACATTTCTGGAGATTGCCAAATATGTCCCAGGAGCTACATTTTTTAAAAAAAAATTTTTGCAGGTTTTGTGGTAGCACTTTATAATTACATGCTATGAATTATTTATTAAGCATTAGCAAATAATAAATTCATTATTTGTTAAGCATTAACACTACATTAATAAACGTTAGTAAGCAGTTTATACCTGCAGCTACAAATGATCTATTCTTGACTTATAAGTACATTTATAATGTGCTTAATAACTGTATTTTCATACTTTGTTAAGGATTCATTTTTCATGACTAAATTAAGTATCGCATTATTTAAAAACCAGTTATTTAAGAATAGTTGGCGGCTTTTAACAATCATCCATAATGAGTTAGTAAACGATTAATAAACTATTAAAATCAACATGGGGGGACACGGTGGCGCAGTGGGTAGTGCTGTCACCTCACAGCAAGAAGGTCGCTGGTTCGAGCCTCGGCTGGGTCAGTTGGTATTTCTGTGTGGAGTTTGCATGTTCTCCCCGTGTTCACGTGGGTTTCCTCCGGGTGCTCCGGTTTCCCCCACAAATCCAAAGACATGCATTACAGGTGAATTGGGTGAGCTAAATTGTTCGCAGTGTATGAGTGTGAATGAGAATGTATGGATGTTTCCCAGAGATGGGTTGCAGCTGGAAGAGCATCCGCTGCGTAAAACAAATGCTGGATAAGTTGGCGGTTGATTCCGCTGTGGAGACCCCGGATTAATGAAGGGATTAAGCCGAAAAGAAAATGAATGAATAAAATCAACATTTATATATTGCATTATTCAGGCATTTATTAAAAGTTAATTTGTATGTTAATAAATGCTTAATTAACTCAACTTTATCCAGTTTTGTGACCTGATCTAAAGTGAGGACTATTCATGCTTTATAAATCCATTATAAATTATTATTAAAGGCTCAGCTTTATTCTAAACAGGAAAAAAAGAACAGATGACTTTATTAATTTCTATTAATTTGAATATACAGTTGAAGTATATTGACATAATATTAGTTATTAGGTGTTAGTCCCCCTGTTCATTCTTTCCCCAATTTCTGTTTATTGGACAGAGAATTTTTTCAACACATTTCTAAACATAATAGTTTTAATAACTTGCCAAATTATAATAAATAATTAGGCAAGCTATTGTATAATGATGGTTTGTTCTGTAGACTATTGAAAAAAATAAACAAAGGGGCTAATAAATTTGACCTCAAAATGTTTTTTTTTATTATTATTATTATTAAAAACTTTTATTCTAGCCAAAATAAAACAAAAAATACTTTCTCCAGAAGAAAAAAAATATCAGACATAATGTGAAAATTACCTTGCTCTGTTAAAAATCATTTGGGAAATATTAAAAAATAAAGGTTAATAATTCTGACTTCAACTGTACAAAAATGTGTAAAAACTGTATCAACTGAAAAATAAATATTTGCAACTTTGTCTAAAATAAATTATTGTACAGTTTAAACATCCCTAAGTAAGGGGGGGGGGGGGGGGTGTTCCTTATTTCCACATCCCAATGTTGGCAGGTATGGGAGAATGGCTGTTGATAAGTGATGATTTAGTAAATTTAACCTTAATGAGACCTATCATGTGCACACGTGCACACACAAACTTGTGACTCACATCGCATTTAGAAACACACGTGCACTAATAAATGATTGGCAGCATGTTTAAGCTTAGCAAACGACACTTGTCTTATCTGATTGTTTTAGGACTACAATTCCAGTCATGCAGCACACACACACTCCTGCTCCACATCACGACTGATTGCACACACTACCGGAGGACTGTCAAAGACTGATTACACTCACTACATAAGCAGCACATTCACTCACAGTCGTCGCTGTGTATTGTTATCTGTATTGTGACTCTACAACATGTTTTGACCTTCCGCCTGTTATAGACCACGATTTTAACCTGTATACACCTGTTTGCCCCTGATGACCACTGCTGTACTGACTTTAAATTAAATCTGCGATTGGATCCTCACCACCGTTGTCAGTGTCATGCCAGCATTACAATAATATATTGTTAAATTATATTGATGTTTTTTTATCCAATTTTATGCTGTATTTTGCACTCCTGTTATTCAACTATGTTTAAACTTTACAGTAATTTTATTATTTAGATAGGATTGCAAAGATGTATTGTTCATTTGATATTAAGCCTTTAGTAGTTATTTATAAGGGATTTATTAAGTATGAATAGTCCTCACTTTAGATCAGGTTACAAAACTGCAGGAAGTTGAGTTAATAAAACTTTATTAACATACATAGTAACCATTACTACATGCCTGAATAATACAATATATAAATGTTAATTTTAATCGTTTATTAATCGTTTACTAACTCATTCTGAATGATCTTAAAAACCACCAACTACTTTTAAATACAAATGGTTTGTAAATAATGCGATACTTAATTTAGTCATGAAAAATTAATCAGTAACAAACTATGAGAGTACAATTATTAAGCACATTATAAATGTACTTATAAGTCAAGTATAGAGCATTTGTAGCTGCAGGTATAAACTGCTTACTAACGCCTATTAATGCAGAGTTAATGCTTTACAAATAATGAATTCACTGTTTGCTCATTCTTAAGAGATGATTCATAGCGTGTAGTTATTATAAAGTGCTACCGTTTTTGTTTTTGCGAATCCACCAGAGGGCGCTGTATACACTTTATGAGATCTCAAATTTCTCTTTCGAGTACGATTCGCACCTGCCATTCACACTTAAATCCACCAGAGGCTGTTGTCGACTGACTGCCTGACCGACCGACCAACCGATCCCCCCCACCCTCCTCTTTCCCTAAACCCAACTAATAGTGTTTTAAAAAGCAGATTGACTAGAGCAGGGGTGTTCAAACTACGGCCCGCGGGCCATCTTTTTATAAATATTAATAGAATCTGGCTGCTGTACAAAAATAAATGTAATTCAATAAATAACCACCGGGTGTCGCTATCACGTGCCTTCAATTAGGCAGCATTTTCTGTTATGACATAAAACGAACCAACCAAACTGAGGGAAACATAATTGATAACCATGTTTTGGTGAGCCATGGTGCAACCAAGAAAAAGGAAAATCAACAGTGAGTGCAGGAAATGTCTGAGTTTTACTAGAGCTTGGATTCATCCAAATTTCCCCTGATGAAACACCATTCAAAAAGGATGATGAGTCTGTTTGGCTCCTCCTATATATGTGAGCAAACATTTTCACTGATGAATCTAAACAAAAGTTATCTGAGAACCAATCTAACTGACAGCCACCTCTGTGATTTGCTGCGTATATCTACTACACGACTCACTCCTGACTTAGCATCAATTCTGAAATCGAAAGCACAACATCACTGTTCACATTAACATATATATACATAAACATATATATAAAATATATATTATGATTTTAAAATGTAGAAAATAATTCCATAATAATACCACGCACACACACATACACACACACACACACACACACACACACACAT
>CAIGQQ010009359.1:1096844-1127557 GCA_903798035.1 Danio albolineatus
TGCCTGTGAAATTGTAAAATTTGGCCCACGACCACGTTTTGTTTTTTGCATCTGGCCCTCGGCCAAAAAACTTTGGACACCCCTGGACTAGAGTGTGCCAAATGTTAAATTCTGCCACCTGAAATAAACTTGGCAAAATGTGGTGGTGAACGCACTTCCCTTTTCTGATGTAACAATGCTCAGTTCATTCATCAGCTCCTTTCAAAGCTGCGTGTATGTCTCTACCATTTTTGAAACTTTAACCTTTAGACAAACAGGATACGTCTCGAATGATCTTAAAAGCCTTGAACTGGATGACTCCATAATTCATGTTATGCCTGCCGAATTTGTGGTGTTGCTCTCTTTTTTTTTTAGTCACAGTGAATGACCACTCACAGACACAAGTATATGCATCTGTGTGTGTGTGTGCACATGTGTGGGCCTCATTCATTCTTCACAGTCAGAATCATGCAGTACAGATGCATTTAAATGTCTCTTTAAAGCACACACAGACCGCAAACAGCCACGACTGAGATAAATCATATGCAAATCTCTTTGCTCATCTTCTTTTTAAGTGAGAAGCGTGAATATTCAACCAACTGTAATGCGAGTGTGTGTATGATGTATGTGTTTGCATGTTCATTTTCCTTACTAGATGGGAAGATGAAAAATTAATCATCGTTTAAACGCGTCATTTCAATTCCATTTGACTTTTTCAGCTGTTAAATAGAAAAAGGAACATAAAAGATAACACATCGTATATTTCAGGGGGTTTAAAACCGATGTCACGCAAGAGGCTTATGCATGGTCTGAGAAATATTTTTTTTGATGTATATATGTGTGTATTCATTGATTGATAAAACATTTTAAACAATGTTTATTTTGAAAATAGCTATGGGAATGAAATTGTTAAGTTTGTGGTGCAGGTTGTGGGTTGAAAAAATCAATTTCCATATTATGAAAGCCTTTTATTATTTATTTGAATTGGTTTCAGGGGAAAGAAAATATGACTTTTTTAAATTCAGTTCAGTTCATCTTTATTTCTATAGCGCTTTTACAATAAAGATTGTGTCAAAGCAGCTTAACATAGAAGTTCTAGTACATTGAAACTGTGTCAGTCCAGTTTTGAGAGTTCAGTTTAGTTCAGTTCAGTTCAGTGGGGTTTAATTTTCAATGCTGAAAGTTCAAACACTGAAGAGCAAATCCATCGATGCGCAGCTCCACAAGTGCCAAAACAAATAAACTGTGAACTGAACAGTATAACAGCAGTAGCTTGTATACAAGGATAACTGTGGCAAAATTCAATGCAACTGCAAAAATGCTGTATAATGAGGCATAAACACAGTTCAACTATAATGCAACAGCATTAAAATCTGCAGTACAACCGAAGTAACATTAAGGGTGCTTTCACACTTGGTTCAATTTCCTGGACCGTACCCAAGCCGCTGTTTTGTGTACGGCTGTTGCCAGGTGACGGACATGAAAGCAAATTGCCAAAATGGAAAGGCGTCCGCACTCCACACATCGCGGTCGTTTCGCTTTTACTGAACCTTTTGGTTTTGGACATACAGAAAGCGACTTGCGTCTATCTGCCGTAAAAATAATATAAACGTTCAGAACATCACGCGATGACACACACACACACGAATGAACGTTATGAAAACTATAGTTTGCTGTACAGTTGGCGGTTCACTTACGGCTTTTGGTACGATTGCATTCATACTACAAGTGAACCGTACCAGAGTTCACATGAACCGTACCCCAGACCACCTCACGTACAGTTCACGGTTGCGCACCTGAGTTCAGAAGACGTGTTCACATTAGCTAAACGTACCGTACTACGACGTCAAACGAACCAGGGTGCGGACCAAAAGTGCTAGTGTGAAAGCACCCTAAATAAACTGAGAGGGGCAATATAGTGATGCTATAAAATTTAGTAATAATGATAATAACAATTTATAGTTATTTTATATTCTATTTTATAATTTATATTTGTTTATATATATTTGCACTTGGGTATTAAAAGAGCACTTTGGTTATATTATGTATTGCAGTATTGTAGACGTATTTCTGTAGTTAGTTATACTTCTGAAAAGTACAATACAATATATTGTGGCAGCCCTTTAGCAATACAATTGAAGTAAAACCTCATTTGCAAACCATTGTCCACCGAGCAGGAAAAGAAGTAGTTGTACTGCAGTTGTATTGCAATAGCGGTATGGCAGTTGTACTGTAGTAGTACTTCAGTTGTATTGCAGTAGTTGTAGTACTTCAGTACCATTGCAGTTGTTGTGCTGCATTATAGTAGTAGTATTACTTCAGTACTATTGCAGTAGTTGTACTGCAGTTGTACTGTAATAGTAATTCAGATGAATTGCAGTAGTTGTGCTGCATTTGTACTGTATCCTCCTAAGGCTTAGTGGCCACATATGTGGACAGCACTTTTTAGCTCTCATGTCCACAATTGTATACTTTGAATGTTTTATATTTTGTTACAGACACACTGGCTGTTTCTCAATATGCGTTCTTCAGCGGTCTTGCGTCCTCGTGTTCTCGTGTAATGTCATCATCAACTGCCAAAGTTCAGTTCCAATACTCAAGACCGCAAGAACGGAGGACACATGAAAGCTCCCGGATGTGTTCTCGGTATCGAGGACGCACCGATGCAGACTTGAGCTCTGAAAGTCCCAGAATTCATTGCGACTGGAGGTGGGAAGTGCAGCATTTTATTCAATAAGTTCAGAGATGTACTTATTCACCTCAGGAGTTTCCCTAAATGAGACGGTGAAAGTAAACAATACTGTGAAAATCTTAATAAAGGCATAAACACATTAAGGGTGTTTATTTATTGAAATTCGTATTAAAATCTGTGTTATTTGTGTTGCGCAGCGTATATTTGTAAAGTCTTTATGCAGAGTATATATTGTGTAACGAGGGGGAACAATAAATAATTGTATGGAAGCTATAATGTTTAAATAATTTTCGGTTAAAGATGCGTGAGTGTCATGTGACCATCAAGAAGAACGCAGCATCTCATTTCTCACAGGACGCGGTTTCTGTCCTCGCTGTCTCCCGAGTTCGTTCTTCCGATGTGACCTGGAAAGAACGGTCTCTACAAGAACACAAGTCCGTTCTCTGCGTTCTTGGAATTGAGAAACAGCCACTGTGTCATCCTGCAACTCTTTCGTCGCATATGAAATGTCCCAAACACTAATTTTAACTGTCCAAAATGTGCAAAACATTTAGTTTTTACTTTCTGAATATGTGTGTATGTGTTATTAACCACGAGTCCACATATATGGACATCATTTGTCTCTAAAAGTACATCATATCAAAAGATGATACTTAGGTTTTATTCTAATTAGGTTCCAATAAGCCCAAATAGCAAAGAGAAACAAAAAACGCATGCAAATAAAAAACAGCTTGGGTCTTAAGAGGGTATAGTGTTTCAGTTGTATTGCAGTAGAGGCACTGCAGTAGGTTGTGTTGTAGTACTTCAGTTTTATTGCAGTAATACTGCAATATAATTAGATAACACACTTTTTAGAAGTTCGGAACTTTTCAGAAATAAAACTACAGTATTCCTTTAAAAATCTGCAGTATTCTTGAAAAAAAAAAGAAACTGCAGTAATTTTGTGTAATTATATACTCAGAGAATAAAGTGCTAGAGTAAGGAGGTTTTTTTTTTTTTTTTAGAGAGAGAGAGAGAGAGAGAGAAGTGCTACTACAGGTGGTTTGTCAAGCCCACTCACCTGTGTGAAGCACACTACATAAATGCACAATGTTTTTTTTTTTTTTTTTTTAGATTATGGCATGATTGATTGTAATAAAGCGTCTGGTGCAAACGTGCAAAAACCAGTGCAAGTGACGTTAAAGCGTCAGAGAGATGAAAGAGTGTGTTTTATTCAGATGTTCAGGAAACCTCTTCGAAAAACAGTTATCATTTTTATGTGACCGCATTTGGACAAACTGCTTTTGAATTTCTCCACAAAGCTCTAAATCACCAGTGAAACAAGCATATCCGATGGCAGACAGTTATTGGGCTCCTCCTGCGCCTCCCCCAAAAAGCATCCCTTTTATGAGGAGGGACGCGGGGGCACTGATGCATACTGAACACCTCCTCCTCCTCCACAGCTGCCATCTCCTCCATGACTATGATTGATCTCGCTACTAATTCAACTCTAACATGTGAATCTATTTGCGTGGACATCTATTACCCTTATCAAATCCATACAGATGTCTTCCTCCATTTCCCCAAATCTAGTTCTCTCGTACAGACAGTCTGTCCTCATGGCGCGTCGGAGATCCTTGCAGCGGGATGGAAATGTATGCAAATGATAGGGGAGGAAAGAGACATCGCCTGCGTCTCTGATATGTTGTCCCTAAGTAAACGGCTGCCCTGAGATGCAATAACAACCTTGCTGGTGTCTCTATCCGCAGAAGGGGGTGGACGTGTCACTGTTTTTAGATGCATCTGTCTCCTCTTTTAATGCTTCAGCTGTTTTGTACCAGCCGAGTCACTTCCAGCTTATGAAACGGAAGTTCTTAGTTGGAAATGTGAATGGACGAGATATGTTGAAGGTCACTGTTAAACAGATGCTATGGACACACACCTGTGTCTCTGCATTATATGGATTCTGTATTCATGACACGCTTTTAAATCTGCTTTACATCATGTTTTACTGTATTGCGCTATCAATAAAAATAAAAAGAAACACCTGTGATGTGAGTTTGAAGATGCGTTGTGCACCAGTTGTAGAAAGCTTGAGATTAGATAGTTGGAGTAATTGCTTGTTGATTGAGGTTATTCAAATTGTTCTTAGTTACTTTATTCATTCATTTTCTTTTCAGCTTAGTCCCTTTATTAATTCACCACAGCGGAATGAACCGCCAACTTATCCAGCATATGTTCAATGCAGCGGATGCCCTTCCAGCTGCAACAGATCACTGGGAAACATTCATACACACTCAACCAAACACACACACTACCTTTAGCTTACCTAATTCACTTATACCACATGTCTTTGGACTTGTGGGGGAATCCGGAGCCCCAGGAGGAAACCCACGCAAACACGGGGAGAATATGAAAACTCCACACAGAAATGCCAACGGACCCAGCCGAGGCTCGAACCAGCGAACTTCTTGCTGTGAGGCGATTGTGCTGACCACTGCGCCATCGTGCAGCCCTAGAGTATGGGTATTTATTAATAATAAAATAAAATAAACAGCAAAATAAACTACCCTGAGGAGGAAAACATTAATAAAACAAGTAAACAATCAAAACAAACTAGACTGGACAGGCTGGCAGCGATCAGGGCTGGAGGACTAGGCAGGAAATTATGATATACTGGCACAAGTCAGCAGACATGAGGAGTATATAAAGAAGAAATAATTAAAAATAAACAGACAGGTGAACAGGATAAACTAATAATGGGTTAACAAGGAGGGTGGGACTAGACATTAGACAGGAGAGCACATGACACAAGAAAACCACAAGCCGTGTGCTCACGTAAAACAGGACAAGAACACGCAGCTGATGAAAGAACTCATTAACCACGTTCACAAACCGCACAACTGAAGCACGGGGAGCCTGTATAATGTAAACACAGAGCCACGTGCTTAGCCAACACAAACATAAACAGATGCAAGACACAAGCACACGATAAATGAAAACACCTTACCGTGCGCTCACACATATGCAACGCACGTTTCATCTCAGCGCCAACCTAAACCGGAACCAACCACACTGAGACGCTGAGAATGAAACTGCATGCTGCCAACAGAACAAACACAAACACGAATACAAGAGCACACGTCCCAAGCATGCCCAGACCGCATGGCCTGAGCGCGCTAATGACGGCACCCATTCAGAGACACAATGACAAAATGAGTGCTCGACCCGAGAAAACTCCAGCCGAGCACAACATACAGGACAAGACAGAACTAGTGTCTGGACTCTGCCACCAAAACAAGAATTTACAAGACTGGAGTGGCAGAACCCAAAGCGGGAAAAACCAGGGTGGGTTCAGCAGGTCAGAGACCTCGGCATGGGGCCAGGGTGGAGCCGGAGGGACTGTCCAGGCCCCTTAATCCTTCGTGCAGGTACTGGAAAATTCCTCAGAGATTTTGGTCCATATTTACATGATAGCATCATGCAGTTGCTGCATATTTGATAGCTGCACATCCATGATGAAAATCTCCACCACATCCCAAAGGTGCTCTATTGGATTGAGATCTGGTGACTGTGGAGGCCATTTAGGTACTGTGAACTCCATGTCATGTTCTAGAAACCAGTCTGAGATGATTTGCACTTTATGACAAAGTGCGTTATCCTGTTGGAAGTATCTATCAGAAAAAACACTGTGGTCATAAAGGTATGGACATGGTCAGCAACAATACTCAGGTAGGCTTTGGCGTTGGCACGATGCTCAATTGGTACTAATGGGCCCAAAGTGTGCTAAGAAAATATTCCCACACCATTACACCACCGGCTGAACCATTCTCAGACCGTTCTTTGTAAATCCTAGAGATGGTTGTGTGTGAAATTCCCAGTAGATCAGCAGTTTCTGAAATACTCAGACCAGCCCATCTGGCACCAACAACCATACCACGTTCAAAGTCAAATAAATCACTTTTCTTCCCCGTTCTGATGCTCAGCTTGAACTGCAGCGGATCGTCTTGACCATGTCTACACGCGTATATGCATTGAGTTGCTGCCATGTAATTGGCTGATTAGAAATTTGCACTAACGAGCAGTTGGACAGGTGTACCTAATAAAGTGGCCGGTGAGTGTATGCATAGATATATATAAGTTGATATGTCACACATTCCACAGAAAGAAAGAATGTGAACATGAGGCCTAATTTCACCCATACAGCAAATCAGCGATGCCTCTCTCTCTATCTTTCAAGAAAACATGGATATGCCAACGCTAATTGGAGAAGTGAATCAACACCCTAAGGACTGGATCGTATTGTTTACTGCATAGTTAAAGGCTCTGCCAAATCATACCAAGCCTGCCTGCCGTGTTATGGCTTTTTAGCCAGGCAAAAGTGTAAAGTCCCGTTGAGACATGTTTGTAGCACTGCAGGTCTCCTCTGCTGATGTCCCTCATTAGCCTGTTTGATTGGAGGCATTGAGAGAGAGCCATTAGGCCTAAACATAATCCATTTCGTAATGGGCATCCAGGCACAGCCAGGCTCTTCATTGCTAATGCTTTGCATGGTCTGCATATGACAGGATCGTTGAAGAAATGAAAACATCTACATTCACAGCATGCAGCTAAATTAGAACCTCCTTTTTAAAACCTTTGTGATGCATGTATGCAGATGAGTAAAAAAACAGGGGCAGTTCATGCTTTATCTCATTCAGGTCACATATATAATGCATGATTTAGGTTACATGCTTGCTTTGCATGGTCTGCATCAGTGGTGGAAAAAGTACTGAAAAATCATACTCAAGTAAAAGTACCATTACTTGCCCAAAAATGTAGTGCAGGTAGAGTAAAAGTATCTGTAGTAAATATTACTCAAAGTATGAGTAAACGGTAGACCTTTTAAAAGTACTCAGGAGTAGTGAGTAGTGAGTATTACACTGTGAAAAGTTCATGCGTTTAAAGAATGTTACGTTTACACATCCCTGCACAAAAAACATGTGGTGTATTTAGGGATCTTCCTATTTTCCTTCGTTCCTTCCAACCTTCCTTCAATTATTTGTTTGTTCTCTCCTTCCTTCGTTCACTCGTTTGTTCCCTCCTTCCTTCGTTCGCTCACATTTTTGTTCCTTCCTTCATTAGGTCCTTTGTTCATTCGTTCGTTTGTTCGTTCCTTCCTCAGTTTGTTCAGTCCTTCCTTGAATTTTTCCTTCATTCATTTGGTCCTTCCTTTTTTCCTCCCTTCATTTGTTTGCTCATTCTCTTTTATATTTTTGTTCCTTCCTTCATTAGGGCCTTTTGTTCATTCATTTGTTTGTTTCTTCCTTCCTTAGTTTGTTCAGTCCTTCCTTGAATTTTTCCTTCATTCGTTTGGTCCTTCCTTTTTTCCTCACTTAATTTGTTCGCTCATTCTTTTTTTTGATATTTTTGTTCCTTCCTTCATTAGGTCCTTTTGTTTATTTGTTTGTTTGTTCCTTCCTTAGTTTGTTCAGTCCTTCCTTGAATTTTTCCTTCATTCGTTTGATCCTTCCGTTTTTCCTCCCCTCATTTGTTCGCTCATTCTTTCTTTTATATTTTTTGTTCCTTCCTTCATTAGGTCCTTTTGTTCATTCATTTGTTTGTTCCTTCCTTCCTTAGTTTGTTCAGTCCTTCCTTGAATTCTTCCTTCATTCGTTTGGTCCTTCCATCTTTCCTCCCTTTATTTGTTCGCTTATTCTTTCTATTATTTTTTTGTTCCTTCCTTCATTAGGTCCTTTCTTCGTTCATTCGTTTGTTCCTTCCTTCCTTAGTTTGTTCAGTCCTTCCTTGAATTCTTCCTTCATTCGTTTGGTCCTTCCTTCTTTCCTCCCTTCATTTCTTCGCTCATTCTTCCTTTTATATTTTTGTTCCTTCCTTCATTAGGTCCTTTTGTTTATTCATTCATTTGTTCCTTCCTTCCTTAGTTTGTTCAGTCCTTCCTTGAATTCTTCCTTCATTCGTTTGGTCCTTCCTTCTTTCCTCCCTTCATTTGTTCGCTCGTTCTTTCTTTTAAATTTTTGTTCCTTCCTTTATTAGGTCCTTTGTTCATTCATTCGTTTGTTCGTTCCTTCCTTAGTTTGTTCAGTCCTTCCTTGATTTCTTCCTTAATTCATTTGGTCCTTCCTTCTTTCCTCCCTTCATTTGTTCGCTCATTCTTTCTTTCATATTTTTGTTCCTTCCTTCATTAGGTCCTTTGTTAATTCATTTGTTTGTTCCTTCCTTCTTTTCTTCCTTAGTTTGTTCAGTCCTTCCTTGAATCCTTCCTTCATTTTTTTGGTTCTTTGATCCTTCCTTCCAATCCTTGTTCGGTCCTTCCTTTTATTTGGCCCTTCCTTCCATTCTTCATTAGTTCCATTAAGTGATTGTTTTGGTTACACTTTATTTCAAGGTACAATTCTCGCTAATAATAAAACATTAATTATGACTTAATAAATTTGCTGCTCATAATGGTTGTTAAGGTAGTAGTTAGGTTTGGGTTTGTTTTGTGTTTATGGTAAACACTGTAAGTATTTGAGGGTCAAAGCAGATGTTATTTGAAGGCAGCCAGTGAAGACCATAGGCTGGAATTATGCAAATGAGATACAGATCTATTTTGTACAGTTACATAAGTCACTGCTTTATTTGCGGTGCACTTTGGTCTTTAAAACTGTGCAGACCTTTCTCGTTCACAAACGTCTCGAGTAACATTACTCACTGGATGGAATATTTTTATAAAACAATAACTGAGGCTTTTTTAGAGCCTTTGCAAAACATTTATTCTACTAAAATCACAAGATGATTTAAATTTCTTATCATTTTCAGAAATACAGACACATTTAAATGGTTGTTAATGGAGAAAGATTCTTAATTTGTGGCCACAAAACCAGTTATTTATTTGTTTGTTTGTTTGTTTGTTTGTTTATTCCTTATATGTCATCTAAAAGCGAATAAATAAGCTTTGAATGAATTTATGGCTTGTTAGGACAGGACAATGTTTGGTGGAGATGCAATTATTCGAAAATTTCAATCTAAGGGTTGCAAGTACATATTGTTGTTACAAAATGCACTTAAATAATTCTTAAATGTTTTTACAGTAGGATGTAGAAGAAAGTTTGGTTACCAATGTCCTGTTACACATTTGTACCTACAATCGATTAGGTTGTTGCATGTAAGTAGTTACACCAGTTTACACTGGTAGATACAATGTACCAATGCGTGAATACACTGTGGTTACATATTACCTACACACCTAGTTACCAAGTTCACATGTAACAGTATACTTTAAATTGTACTTAAGTGCACATACTGGTTTAGACATGTAATTGGATGGCAAATTCAAATGTATAACAACTGTTAGCGCTAAAAGCTATATTCAATGCATTTGAAGTACAATTTACTTATTAGATTGCAGTTAAACTGTATTGCCAAATAAAACATTCATTCATTCATTTTCTTGTCGGCTTAGTCCCTTTATTAATCCAGGGTCGACACAGCAGAATGAACCGCCAACATATCCAGCATTTGTTTTATGTAGCAGATGCCCTTCCAGCTGCAACAGATCTCTGGGAAACATCCATACACACTCATACACTTCGAACAATTTAGCCTACCCAATTTACCTATACCATATGACTTTGGACTTGTGAGGGAAACCGGAGCACCCGGAGGAAACCCACGCGAACACGGGGAGAACATGCAAACTCCATACAAAAATGCCAACTGACCCAGCCGGGGCTCGAACCATCAACCTTCTTGCTGTGAGGCGAACGTGCTACCCACTATGCCACCCAAACACAAACCTATACTGTAAAATAAAATAACATTTCATTTCATCTAATTGCTACTGAAGCTTTTTAAATATATTTAAATATATTTGTAGCGACATTATTAACTTTAAATTCCTAATCTATGCTAATGATTTTTTTTCGTTTGTTTTGCTAACCTTCATATAAAAATTGACCATTTGCCAGCAGATCTTCTCCGCAAAATCCTTAAACATGCCCTACTTACTATTAGTTTTATTCAAAAATAAATAATATTGCTGCTTACTCAAACTACTTATTTAAATTGAGCTGAAACAACACAATTCTTGAGAATTATTTGGGACAATTGTTAAGTTGACTTAAAATTGATTTGTGTTGGGACAACATAAACAAATTGTGTGGAATCCTGCATTTTGTATAGTTTGATGCGCAAAAGAAAGCCCTGCCCCATACTCTGTATTCCATTTCAGTTAAAAATACACCAACATACTTTAGAAAAACTTCTGGCTCACTTGAACTTTAAATCTAACATTGAAAAACCATTAAAACTTTGAAATCAGATCATTTTTGTTCTGTTAGTCAGCAACAAAATTCACAAAAAATTGACAAAAAGTGTACTTTAAATAATGACAAAATATAATTAATACAACATCATTTAGTGATTAATTACTTACTTTAGAACTAAAGTGTGTTCTGAAGTGGCCTTTTTTATTAATATGATGCCTGAAATTATAAAAAGGGAGGAAAGTATTGAACACGTCACAATTGTTCTGTGCCATTCAGGTGCCGTTGACTTAAAATTTTCCCTGGATGTTGGTAACAACGAAAAGAATGCATATATGCCAAGAAATCAAATCTAATTAGTTTACAAATTAAGTTATGCGTAATGAAATAAAATAACGCAGGGAAAAAGTATTGAACACATGAAAAAAGGAAGGTGTAGAAAGGCAGTGAAAGCCCAGACAGCATCAGCAATCTCTCAGTAGTTATTCAGCAACCCTCTGCCCTTCATCATTGTATAATATCAGCTGCTTCAGACCAACATCTACATTATCAGGATGATGAAGATGAAACCAGAGTGAGACAATGATCCAAGGCAACTCTCAGACGCTTTCAGAGAAAGAAAACCAAGCTGTAGAATGGCCCAGCCAGTCACCTGACCTGAATCCAACAGACAATACAAATTATAGATCAGATAATTGAACACAATCTGGTTCAGTTCCATATCAACACCTCCTGTAGAAATATTATTCCCAGGAAAAAGACAGTAGTTTTACATTCAATACAATGAGCACAACTCTTCATACAGCTGCTCAAATGGCCTATTTCTCCATGCTAGCAGGGAAATGTGCACATCTGACATTTTGCGCAACAAACGCTGGACATTGATAGATAAGAACAGCAAAACAGCAAACCTTTGAGTAAAGGAATGTCTGGCCCTTGATGTGGTAAGTGAAGTCAGTGACTCAGAGTCGTGTGACGGTATGTGGGAAAATCAAGCATGAGCAAAAAACAAACAAAAAAAAAGAGGCACAGACAGACCCTCAAGGTTTCGCTTGCCCAACCAGATCATTTCCTCCACCCCATACACCGACATGCACAGTCTGTCCTAATCATTTCTGTGCTATCCTCCACACTTCACTACTCACCCCTCCTGAGACGCACCAGCAAACTAAACAAACCCTGAGGGCCCAGACAACAGTCGTGAGAGTGAAGCAAGCAGAAAGAAGGCCTGCACAATGAACCGTGAGCTGCACCTGGGAGAAAAATCCCTTTAAGCTGTGCTTCTGGTGTTTTCTTCCAGCAGCTGGAGGGAAATGTGGGAATTGACAGAGGTCAGTGTGTTTGCGAATGTGTCTGTTCAGTAAGCAGCTCATTAATAGCTCGGTTTAATACACATTAAACCCACGTTAAGCATGCATATTAAATCATTTGGTTTTTATAGTCAGAAGTTGCTCAGTTTAATAAACATTTTTGTCACATACTATTGTATATAGTTCACTCAAAAATGGAAATTATATATTTTTTATAGTTGTTTTTATGTCGTTCCAAATATTACTCAATATATTACCCATATAGGGCAACACGGTGGCACAGTAGGTAGTGCTGCCACCTCACAGCAAGAAGGTCGCTGGTTCGAGCCTCGGCTGGGTCAGTTGGCATTTCTGTGTGGAGCATGTTCTCCCCGTGGTTGCGTGGGTTTCCTTCGGGTGCTCCGGTTTCCGCCACAGTCCAAAGATATGTGGTACAGGTAAATTGGGTAAGCTAAATTGTCCGTAGTGTGTGTGTGTGAATGAGAATGTATGGATGTTTGCCAGAGATGGGTTGTGGCTGGAAGGGCATCTGCTGCGTAAAACAAATGCTGGATAAGTTGGCGGTTCATTCCGCTGTGGCGACCCTGGATTAATAAAGGGACCAAGCCGGAAAAAAAAATGAATGAAAGAATGAATATTACCCATATACTACTCATTCTTTTAATCTCTCCAAAAGATTGTTCTGTTTTCTGGTTTGTCACTCATGAGCAAATATAGTAGTGGTGTAATATGTAAAGCCGCCTTTCCACTGCACACGACAAATGACAAGCGACAGACCGGAAGTCATTCATTTTAAATGGAGGGTAGTCCGGTCATCTCCGTATGCAGAAAATTTGTATCCGATTTGAGCTGCTGATCTGTTAAAACAGAGGTCACCAAACTTGTTCCTGGAGGGCCGGTGTCTTGCAGATCTTAGCTCCAACTCTAATCAAACACACCCGAACAAGCTAATCAAGGTCTTACTAGGTATACTTGAAACATCCAGGCAGGTGTGTTGAAGCAAGTTGAAGCTAAACCTTGCAGGGACACCGGCCCTCCAGGACCGAGATTGGTGACCTCTGCGTTAAAATATAGCTATAGATAAAATATATACGACTGCCGGTATACGCCCCCTTGTGGCAGTCTCACACAATATTCAGTTTTGTTGTGCACCATGGAAAGGTGATTTTCATGGCGGAGCCTTTTTACTCCGTACGTTGAATGAATGAATACTAGAAACTCATCATAGACTGCTAAAAGTTTTGGAGGGAATGTGGAGACAAGATTAAAAATAATAATTATTTTTATTACTCGATAATGAATAGAATTTTTTTTTTTAAATATAGACTTATTTCGGATTCAATTCTTATTCCTATTTCTCATCTAGCACACATAGACCTGCTTGGACAACACTGGACTACATCACATCCGGTCGGCCGGTCACATACGATCTAGTCGCAGGAGTTCAAATATTTTAATGGATCCGCAGCTCAAATCGGATCCGAATTTTCCACATACGGAGATGATCGGAACTCCACGCAGCTCCCGAAGTGGTGAGAAATCATGTCCCTCTCGCAATCGAGTCCGCTTAGGACCCATAAGGGATCGTCTGTGGTGAATTAGTGTGATAACCTTGTTGTGTGGCTAATCAGAGCTGCGTTAGCTTATTGTAACCAGGAGGCTAACGGCAGAGTTATGATTATGCTAGCACATAAGTTAACTGGGCTAACTTAACAGTATAAAAGATAAATGCTCAATTTCATAACCCATGCATGCCTTTAATTATATATAAAGGGTCAATATTATGCTTATACATGCCATTTTAATGGTGAAATGAAACATTAATTACATTATATAAATTATGAACGTGATTTCATATATTGTACTTTATAATTAGGCACTACAAACTATACCTCTTATAACTCCAGTAAAACAATAGGATCACTTAGTAGGACATGATTTCTCATGACACCGGACATTCATAGACACGGGATCAGCTTTCACTATTATGCAGATGATACTCAATTATATATTTCTACTAAACCTGACGAGACGTCTGAACTGTCTAAACTAACTGAGTGTATTAAAGATGTTAAAGACTGGATGACCAACAACTTCCTTCTCTTAAACTCAGACAAAACTGAACTATTACTTATAGGACCTAAATCCTGTTCACAGATCTCACAACTCGACCTGCAACTAGTGGGATGCAGAGATAGCATTAGCTCTACTGTTAAAGATCTGGGTGTCATATTAGACAGCAATTTAACTTTAACCTTATCTCCCATATCACAAAAACTGCATTCTTTCATCTGAGAAATATTGCTAAGCTACGAAGTATGCTATCCATCTCAGATGCGGAAAAACTAGTTCATGCTTTTATGACTTCTAGGTTGGATTACTGTAATGCTCTGTTCGCTGGTTGCCCAGCCTCCTCTATTAACAAACTTCAGCTATTACAAAATGCAGCCGCCCGAGTTCTTACCAGGTCTAGAAAATATGATCATATCACCCCAATTTTATCCTCCTTACACTGGCTCCCTGTAAAGTTTCGCATTGAGTTTAAAATATTACTTCTTACATATAAAGCATTAAATAATCTAGCTCCTGTTTATCTAACCAACCTTCTGTCTCGCTACAATCCAACCCGCTCTCTAAGATCTCAAAACTCAGGGCTTCTAGTAGTACCCAGAATAGCAAAATCAAGTAAAGGAGGTCGAGCCTTCTCATTTATGGCTCCTAAACTCAGGAATAGCCTTCCTGATAATGTCCGAGGCTCAGACACACTCTCACAGTTCAAAACTAGATTAAAGACCTATCTTTTTAATAAAGCATTCACTCAATACGTCACTTAGCTGTATGATGCATGAATGTGCTCCACGCATCTCGTTTATATACACTATGAACAGCAGCTACGCTAATTATTCTCTTTGTTCTCTATTTCCACCTGGGGATACTCATCCCAAGGCCCCCAGAGACTATGTAGCGCCACGGATGCGATCCAAGACCCGCAACGAGACTGTTCCAAGGCTCCATAATCTTGGACCTCACTGTATCCTGAGCAGCTGCTTGACGGAGTAGCAAGCAAGAGACGGATTCCTGTGACCCTCCAAGGACAGACGAGCCTCGAGTTCTCCAGCCTCCGGTGACTAGACTGCAGCTAGAGCTGCGCACCGATGGATTACTCTTCAGTGTTTGGACTCTAAGTAGTGAATATTAAACAACTCTGAACTGAACTGAACTCCAACACTAATAACTAAACTGACATTTTCAATTTACTATTACTACATTTTCTATGTGAAGCTGCTTTGACACAATCTTTATTGTAAAAGCGCTATACAAATAAAGGTGAATTGAATTGAACTACTCTTCATTGGAAATGAATGACTTCCGCTCTGTCACTTGTCGTTGATCGTGTGCAGTGGAAAGGCAGCTTGAACTCCTGCGACTAGGCCTAATGCGACCGGCCGACAGTAAGTCTGGTATTACAGTGTTGTCCAAGCAGGTCTGTGCAAGTGAGATGAGAATTTTTTTTATGTTGTCTCCACGTTAGTTCCAAAATGTTTAGTGGTCTATGAGTTTCTAGTATTCATTCATTCAACCATGGTGAACACAAGAAAAAAGGCTTTTGGTTTTGCACTTCTTTATCACAGACACCGCGAGAATCAGCTTTTCTCCTATGGTTTACGACAAATCCAAAAAATCTGTGTGACTGACACAAGGGGCGTATTCTGAAAGACGTGTCCAAATGTTGTGTGCTGTGGAAAGGCGGCTTTAGTTCTACCCATCCTGCATGTGGAACAAAGAGGTGATTCCTGAGCGTCAAGGTTCATATTTTTCTATATGACCAACACTTCAAGCCACACCATGTTTCTCAAAGTCATCATATGGTCACATATATCATCTTTGTGTGTATGTGTGTGTGTGCGTGTCTGTGTGTGTGCATGACCTTGAGTGTGCAAATGTGTGCATGTGAAAGGGTTAAAGATGAGGAAATGTCACCTGTCAGTTCTTACAAGGCAAATGACAGTGCTTGATAACCTATGTCCAGGCCCACACGGAATCTGTGCGTGCAGAATTTTGCAGATTTCCGCAGATTTTTAGCTCATCGTTGATTCTGTTTATTTACTGGTGTAAATGTGTGTACATTTATATTTATTCAGTTTTCAAACTAATTTCAGTAATAATATTGACTAATATGAAAATATTCATATGATTTATTTACAATACAGTTTGTAAGGTACTATTTTCTGTCTTTTTATATGCGAGACTCGCTTTGTTTACCAAATAAAGTGGATCTAATTGGATTTGCATTGTAAACATTAAATAAAAGTTTAAAAAGTATTACTTTTTATTTCATATATTAAGGTTTTAGTTATGATACTCCCAAAATCATTCCGCATAAATCCGCAGATTTTTAACAAAATACTGCACAGAAATAGCAAAAAATCTGTCTGCAGATTTCCGTCTGGCCCTACCTATGTCTCCTAATTGTGTCAATACACTGCAACCTACTGTATAGTGCATCGGGGCAGTGAGTGTGCAGTACATAATGTATACTAAATGTCACGTTATGCCTTTACAGTTCCTACTGAGGCCTTGTACCTGTTCTAACCTCTCAAACATTCAACAGCTCACATCTAATTACATGCTGATTGTTGTCACTTGATGGAAAACTGCAGGAAAGTTGTGGCACAGATTTCGAAGGTGTCTGAAACTGACAGTATCTGCCTTTTCTGTTAGACAGCCATTCACTGATAAATCACTCAGCGCGTTGGATGGCACCTTTTACGTGTTAAACTACTTTTAAGGTAGCTTACTTGCCTCAGGATCTAGAACAAATACAATAGAACCATTCATTCATTCATTTTCTTTTCGGCTTAGTCCCTTTATTAATCCGGGGTCGCCACAGCGGAATGAACCGCCAACTTATCCAGCGTTTGTTTTACGCAACGGATGCCCTTCCAGCTGCAACCCATCTCTGGGAAACATCCATACATTCTCATTCACACACATACACTACGGACAATTTTAGCGCACCCAATTCACCTGTACCACATGTCTTTTGACTTGTGGGGGAAACCGGAGCACCCGGAGGAAACCCAAGCCAGCACAGGGAGAACATGCAAACTCTACACAGAAATGCCAACTGACCCAGCCGAGGCTCGAACCAGCGACCTTCTTGCTGTGAGGCGACAGCACTACCTACTGCGCCACCGTGTCGCCCACAAAAGAACCAGTTAAACTATAAAACAAAAAAATCAGTTAATTAATTCGTTCGCATGGTGTTATCTGTTTATTTATGGTTGTTATTTGCATTATGGGAGATTTATCTCTGTTCTGTCCACTGTTGATGTTGAAAATTCAACTCTGCAGTTTTTACATACAGCGGGGTGAATAATATTGAAAACATCATGTAATTTCAAGCGATAACTAAAATATTTCTAACAGAGCTGTTGACATGGAATTGAACCAGATTTTGGTAAAAACCCAAACAAAACGAATACATCCTGGTTTCATCTTCATCATTCTGGTAACGTGGATTTGGAATGATGCAGCGAATATTAATTTACAATGACGAAGGGCAGAGGCAGGGCCGGATTAAGAACTCAGAGGCCCCTGGGCACATTGTCTTGTAGGGCCCCTTACCCGGCCGCACTCCTATAGTTGAATTGAAAAATAAGAATAATATAATACTTTTTTAACAAAATGTATCTATAATGTCTTGCCAGCATTTTTAAATAAATAATATATAGTGCATATATTTATAGTTTACAAAGATTTTAACATCTTATTTAAGCATTTAAAGAATACTTTGAAAAAAATCCTAATAAAACTAGTGAAAATTAATGTTTTTTAGTCTACATGTTCAAGTTCACTGAAGCGGTACTAAATATATATTTATTTCAAAGGGTATTTTTAATGTGTAACTTATACAAACTTATAAAGCTTAATATTGGCATGGCATATAACACACAATGCCTCTCCAATCCAGTTCTATGAATCTAAGTCTTCCATAATACACGCACTTATTAATGATTTACTGTCACTTTACTGTCTTTTCTCTACTCTCCTTGCGATGAAGAGTAGGTAAAAAGCAGAGGTCAACTTGATTATAAACCTAAAAGTATCCAAAATCACACACTATACCTCTTCTCCTCTCATGTATATCTCCTCTTCAGGGCCTTTCTCTCTCTCGATCTCTCTGATAGGTCTACGAAGAATCCAGTATGTGCTCCTCTGCCTGGTTAATGCTAGCTTGCTCATATAACATTACCATAATGTCTCCCTCATTCTCCTAGCTAAAAAGGTGTGCATACATGCCTCAATAAAGATGCCTTCTCTTCTTTGTCTTGCGTTTGCTAAATCCACTTGTCCACTAATTTTGATCTACGAGACTACTACTACTACACAGTTCAATTCACCGCATAAATAGCTTATTCCAATGAGGTGCGCTATTTCCACTTAGCCTAAATAGACGCTCCAAAATTGGCTTATTTTTTCCCCCCTAGCAGGGGCCCCAAGTGCGCACGGGCCCCTGGGCCTGTGCCCATAAGCCCCATTGGTTAATCCGGCCCTGGGCAGAGGGTTGCTGAATATCTACTGAGAGACTTCAGATACTGTCTGGGCTTTCACTGCCTTTCTAGACCTCTCTTTCTTCATGTGTTCAGTACTTTTTACCTGCGTCATTTCATTTTATTATGGATAACTTCATTTGTAAACGATTTAGTTTTGTTTACTTTGCATATATGGATTTCTTTGGTTGCTACCAACATCCTGGGAAAATTTCAAGTCAACGGCACCCTTAGAAATATGTTTTCTGAGAAAAATGAAACCCCCGCTGTATATGGATACTGTTTTACTCAGCATTTTAGAGTAATTTTAACATATCCACATATGTGCATGCGTCTTTTATATCGTGCTTAATACCAGGTACTTTAATGATTATCAGTACAGTTGTTAAAGGGCCACGAAACCCCCCAGGCTCAGCCGGGTGTTTTCACACCTCTAGCCTGGAAAAGCTCAAGAAAGTGGGAGTGTCCAGCTCGGTTTAGGTAGGAGTGTCGGGGAAGGGGAAAGAGGGAAGGTTTTGCATAAAAATGGGAGTTTCCATTTGTGCACACGCTGATGTTCACACAGAGACACAACAAACATACAGACGCGGGGAGAGAAAGACAGTGACTGTGTTTACATGATCAGTAATCGAATTATTTGCCAAATTATTAATTTGTCGACTTTAACGGCACCTCCCTTTTAATCCAGGAACATTTCTTGCATGCCCCCATGACAAACGAGATGCGAGAAACTGCTAAAGGTGTGTTTTTAATGGATTGTTTGAGACCGCGCGGCGTATGAGAGAAAAAAAACCTCTGCATTTCTCGGTAACTTATGCTCTCGGTAGGTAGCATCAGAAAACAGTGTGTGTATACACTATCCTGTCACAAAATGCGGCGTTTATATTTTTCCACTCATTCAGTCTTTGTCTATAATACTGTAGTGATGTTAGCGTGCTGTAAGCTCATTAACAGTTCTAATCATTTTGACTAAGGTCTGTCTATAAATACTGAAACAGCACTCCTGACGAAACTAACTTTCCCATCAACAAACAACAAACAAACAAATTGCGTACTTACCAAAAACAGGACAATCAACATGAACTGGAGCTGTGTATTTTTTTAAAAGGAGACGGACGATAAATCCAGATTTCACCATTTCCAGATGCGGAAAGCTCTCGTGTGAAAAAAAAGGTTTCTGCTGCGCGCGTGTGGGAGTCCAGCTGTGCTCTCATAGCGGGAAATGAAACCAAAACCTTGTTGCAGCACATAAACACAACACTTGTGACCTGTGTCTCCAAACAATTCTTTTGCTTCCACTTGTTTTAACAACACAGCGTGGCGCTTCCTTGCCGACTGAACACTAACAGGTACAGACAATCTTCGAAGAGATAATGAATATTAATGAAGTTGCGCCGCATTCACAATAGAGCGCGCTGGTTGGTTCGAACCAAGTCTTTGTCATGAATCAATGGCACACGCTCAGAGACATCAGGATGTACTCGCCGGGACAGACGTCCACTCTGCACGCTGGAGTACATGCATAGATCTCATCGGCGTGACGCAGCTTCAAAAATTCGTTTCAAACCGGAAGAAAGAATTTGCTCTAAATAACGCAAAAACAACCAATTTTCTCTCTTTAGCGAAATATATGTGTCCTAATAGTGTCTATAGCAGCGTGAGACACATATATGACTGTCAACAGCTCAAAAAATGTGTTTTGGTGTTTCGTGACCCTTTAAACATCAATTTAGGGCAGGTTGTGTAATGTTCTACACTGATTCTACAGATTACATCAACCCATATTGATTGATGAGAAGGTCTTGCAAAGGCAACAGGTAAAGCCACGGGTGGGTTCAAAACACTCGAACACAAATACTTAATATTATCTTCATAAAAAAATTATCTCTGTATATTCACAGCAGGCAAACTTCAAAATTCCATTTAAGACAGGTGTCGTCAGTCATCATGATAAATTATGCAAATATAAATTAAGCCAAGAATGAATTATTGATTGTGCACTCACTGATCAAGGATTAAAGGGATTTTTGGACATGCATTAAAGGTAAAAAAAAAATATGATGGGGGTCAGGAAAAGGCAACAACTGGTTTTGGTGTTTAGGTACCCTGAAAGGTCTCTCTGGTCCAATGCTGTCACACTTTGTTGGCAAAAAGAACGCCCAGAAACGTAAACATTGAAGTCTGATTCCTGCCAATAGCCTGATGGATTCCTGGAAAGTTGCACTGCCGAGCACCAGACACTAAAAATACACCTGCGTTTGACAAATGGTAGAGGAAACAGCTCTCTAGGCGGTGTGTCTGAATGTTGTGGCGCAGTGAGTGTACATTTACTGGAAACCTGTTGACATCATTGTGAGAAACCTTAAAGTTTGTTGATTAAAATCCAAATCCATATGATAAAAAATGTGAAAGGTTTATTCGTTATTTAAATATTGAGTGCAGTTTAATGGAGCAAGGAAATTTTCACAGTATTTCCTACAATATTTGTTCTTCTGGAGAAAGTCTTGTTTGTTTTAGTTTGGCCTCAAGAGGTGCACTAGCGACTGATGTTAAATGCTGTGGCCCTTATTTTTCTTGTTAAGCCTGTTTTATACTTCACTGTGGCATAGTTACGTTTGGTCACACTTTATTTTGATGGGCCATTTGTTGTTGAATTTAAGTTACATTGCAACTAATTCTCATTAGATTATAAGTAGACTGTTCGGTTGGGGTTGGGGTTAGTGTAAGTTGACATGTACTTGCAAAGTTTCTTATAGTCAGTTAAATGTCTGTTGAATGTCAGTATCAACAGATATTATGTAGACAGCCTACTAATACTCAAATGGACCAACAAAATAAAGTGTTACCTTACATTTTTTCAGAGGTGCACTTTAGGACCTGAGTCAGGGTACGGTGAAGGGTAGGCGACTGTGCTAAGGCCGTGCTGATTCAACTGCTTACACTTAAAGCAGAAGTATAAATTGGCCTGTAGGATGCATACGTTGCATGTTAGAAATACTGGCTTGAACCTTGTTTGCTGCTGCGAGGGTTTTGTTGGTGTCGTGAAAAATGATGTTTAGGTGGGTGAGTGTAAAGGCTGATTTATACTCGATGCGTTCGCTAGAGTGTGTGCCGTGACTGTGATGTCATTGCAGTGTTTGCAGAGGTTCACTTTGGATGCACGCGACATGATTTTACATTTTTTTTTGAAGACTTGAATGAACACTTTAATTTGAGTTGAATATTAATCATTTTGAAGAGATTTTGTCTGAAACATGTATGCCTGTATGATTTGTCCATGCGTGATCAGAGGAATAACCAGATGACCAATAATTCTTGGCTAGAAATTGCAACGGCAGTGGAAAAGTTTTTGTTGAAAATTTTGAGGGATAAGTTTGTTAAAACCTAAAGGAGTGGCCATGGCAAAAGTGGAGCCCCATGTGGTTTTAATATTACAGAATGTATTTTCCTACCCTTCATAGGTTTTACACTGATGTATATATTACAATTTTGAATTAAAAACAATCAAATAGTTAATAAACTAAAATGGAGTAACATTTCATTGATAACTGGAAGAGAATACTTGAACCTATCTGTTTACAATATTCTGATGCCTTGTTTTGCTGAGTTTTCTTGGTTGTAATGGTCAGGAATGTTGAACCATTATTGCCTTTTTAGCATATGAAAAGAGGCCAGAAACTAGCCAGACAGTGACGTGTGAATTGGGCTAAATCTAAAAAACAAAAACCAGTATTATTTAGGCCCCATTTACACTAGTGTGTTTTCGCTTTAAAACGCATAAGTTTTGCTACGGTTACGCCATCCATCCACACTACGCCGGAGTTTTTAAGCCGCTAAAACGGAGCGTTTTGGAAACGCTGGAGAGGCCATTTTCATTCTAAAACACTGCTGCTCCGTCTCAGTGTGGATGGGGGAAACGCACACATCTGAAAACGGGGGCGTGGCTGCTGGACACAGAAATGGGAGCAATGGGAGAAAAAATGTTCATTTTAGATGCTATTGTGCGGTTAAACTCTGCCTTTTTTACTACAACAGCTGCATATATTTGCAAGAGGCAAGCTACTGTTCGAGCACTCGCTAATCGCTCGCGTTTCAAGCCGCTTAAGCCCCATTTAGAATGGCGGTTTTGGGTTACACTGGGAAGAACCAGCGAGACACATGCTTTCTGTTTATACTTGAACGCGCATGCCCAGAGAGCGCTAATGGCCAGGTGATATACATTTCGCCGGAGTAGTGTGGAGGGAGGTGTGTTCAGAAACGCTGGGTGAAATGCTAGTGTGGACGCGGATCGTTTTCATGCTAAAACTCTGTTTTAAAACTAAAGTGTAAACGGGGCCTTAGTAAGTGTACATTTTTTTTTGCTTTTATTCTAGCCATAATAAAATATATTTATACAGGAACCCATGTTCTGTTGTCATTAATGAACTATAATAGGTAGAACTGTCCAAGATGTGAACAAAAGCAAGTGATGCATCAAAGTTTGATTTTAAAAATCTTGAATCGATTTAAAAATCTTCATAATCATTAAAATAATTTATAAAAATAATTAAATAGTTTAAAAATCTTGAATGATTTTAAGGATATGACTTAGTTCTGGAAACATCCTACTAATGTGCTTATCCCTCTGACTACAGTGGGTTTCTTTTGACCACTCCCTGTCATTTTAAAATATATCACAACGGTGAATGCGTCAAGTATAACAGCCTCGTCCGTTTCGTAAGGTGCACACACAGGCCCCTTTTACACTAGTGTGTTTTCGTTTTAAAACGCATAAGTTTTGCTATGGTTACGCCATCCGTCCACACTACGCCGGAGTTTTAGAGCCGCGAAAACGGAGCGTTTTAGAAATGCTGGAGAGGCCGTTTTCATTCTAAAACGCTGCTGCTGCGTCTCAGTGTGGATGTGGGAAAACGGAGACATCTGAAAACGGAGGTGTGGCTGCTGAGATACGCTACATGATTAGGGCTTTGGGCCATTGCGTATCCTTCCCTTATTCATCAAGCGCACATGGCTATAACGTCACCGGAAGACAGCAGACCAGCCTTCACTGTAAACACTGTATTTTCGATAGCCATGGATGTTTTATATTCATTTGTTACTTTAAGTAACAACTCGACCTCGTCGTCAGTCCACAAAAAATCTTTCTTGCTTTCTTTGCCATCGCGTTCATCGTTCAAACAGCGTTTGTTGACTAACAATAACCAAATGCCGAGCGAGAGGCGTGCTTCCTGTTTATACTTGAACGCGCATGCCCAGAGTGCGCGAAAGGTCAGGTGATATACGTTTTTGGTGGTGTAATGTGGACGGAGATATGTTGAGAGACGCTTGGGTAAAACGCTAGTGTGGATGCAGATCGTTTTCATGCTAAAACGCCGTTTTAAAACTAAAGCGCACTAGTGTAAACGGGGCCACAGTCAGCGAAGGTCTGCAACTCAGCGCCAGGCAAAAGTATAAATCAGCCTTAACAGGGGCCACCTAGTAGGAACTGTAACTAGTAGGCAAGTAGGCAAGTAACCTCACTAACTTAACACTAGACTAGAACTAGGAACTGTAACTAGTAAGCAAGTAGGCAAGTAACCTCACTAACTTAACACTAACTAGAAAGTAATGTTAGAACTCATGTCATTTATCATTCTTGTAGGGGCTCACCTCCCAGTCCAAAAACACCAGTTTGAAGTGGTTTAAGTAAAACTGTAGGGGTTACATTGGTGCCGTGAGATAAAAGATTTTAGGGGGTGAGTATAATCAGCTAAAAGAAGTAAACTGCGCCCCCTTGGCCTCGAGACTAGAGGCCGTGCCTTTGAGCATTCCTAATAGGATGCCCCCTTTTATGTAGGAAATACCAGTTTGAATCGCACTCAGAGTTGGGGCAAGCTGAACCAGAGGGGTCACATACGTACAGTACGCCTTGGTATGTGTGTTTTGTAGATGCTCAGAGTAAACACCAGGATCAGACCCCAAGAATAGTGTGGAAATATGCCTTGCCACATGCAAAGCTCCCACAGAGGGTCTCAGGTTCCTCCGGCCTCTCCTTCCATCTCTCGATCTCCTTGTCTGGAAACCTTCCCAGAAATTTCGGCCTGGGGAAAAGACTCGAGACCTCTCTCCCACACATAAACTCAGACCCGGGCCTTCAGTGCTCTGCCAAATATGGGCTCTCTGTACACTCACGCAGCTTCTAAATATAGCTTGATATTCACATGACGTGTCGTTTAGAATGATATTCGTGGCACACATGCCTTAAAGCAGGTCATTGTCTCTGTGATTGGCTGGCAGAGAATGGGAGTTCATGGGAGTGGGCTGGATGTGGGATGGCTTCTTCTGCTCTGCCTGGATTCCTGGGTAAATTTGCCAACCGTCAATAAATATGTCTTTTGTAATGAATTCAAAGCCAATGTTGCTTGCAGTTTGGAAAATGTCAAGGTGACCATTGTGCAGTTTTAAATTCCACTATTTATGATCTGTTGTCATATATCTAGCAAATCTAACGAGCCTCAAACAGAAAGTGACCAGTTTAAACAGAGAAAAGTGGTGTTTCTAGTAAACTACATGCAAATGTATTGAAATATTGTATTGTATTGTACTGTAACAAAGCTAAAATATGTATTTTTATTAGAAATGTAAATAAGTTTAAGTACTCTATCACCTTTATGCTATATATAACCATAGAATTTCAAAGCCAGAACAAACTCAACACATTCCAGTAATGTTGCCTTAATGCATGTTCATAAATCCACAAGGATTCTAGTGTGAATACAAAAGGAATAGTCCCAATTTCCCTCGGGTCATTTTGTAGCAGCACAAGAAACAGAATGCCATACCAGGATCTCACCGGCAGCTGTGCTTCCATTTATACCATGACCAGAGGATACTCCACAAAGTAATTGGGGAGCCCCATGTCTTCCCCCACACGTTCTTACCCTATAGCCAGATCTCATCTATTCCTCCCCCACTGTATGGAGCTCCACTCAGGACCAACAAAGCATACACATTGGTCATTTTACTGCTCAATGCTAAAATAATCTGCTTCACGGGATGGTACTGTTGCTTTAGTGAACATGCGAGATTCTTTATGAGAATATAAGTGTTCTGAGAGGGACATACTCAATTGCTGGATGCATATTTTCAGCGATCAATAATCCATAGGCAAAGGTCTTCCATTTTTGAAGCCAAAAGTAATGTATTCAACTGAAGTAGTGTACACTGTAAAAAAAAAAAATAAATAAATAAATTTACAGAAAATCTTTCTAAATTATTTACAGTACTTTTTTGTCATTTCAAATTATATTCAAAACTCAGTAAAATGACCAACAATCTTTCTAATTTAACAGTTTGACTTTCATTTTAGGTACTTTATCATTAAAGACAAATTACTGTAATTTTTGTTTTTTATACAGGGAAATTATTGTATTATTTATACAGTATTTTTCTAGGGGGGTTTTTCATTATATTCAAAACTCCATAAAAATTATGAACAATATCTGTGAACTAACAGCTTGACTGTTATTTTTATGCATTATATAAATAATGACAAATTACAGGAATTTTCTGTTTTATAAAATAAAATTGCCATATTATTTACACAGTTTTCCCTGTTTTTTTTTTTTTTTGAAGTACATTTAAAATTATGTAAAATTAAAGTAGTAAATTGAAATTATTGTGAACGTTGCTATACTATGGTTTATGGAACATGCTTAATTTTCTTTTAAATTCTTGTCATTTTAAAGTAAACCCTTTGTGGGTAGCACAATCGCCTCACAGCAAGGTCGCTGGTTCGAGCCCCAGCTGGGTCAGTTTCCATTTCTGTGTGGAGTTTAAAGACACGTGGAGTGCAAAGACGTGTGAATTGGGTGAGCTAAATTGTTCGTAGTGTATGAGTGTAAATGAGTGTGGATGCATGTTTCCCTGTAATGGGTTGCAGCTGGAAGGGCATCTGCTGCGTAAAACATATGCTGGATAAGTTGGTGTTTCATTTCGCTGTGGCAACCTCAGATTAATAAAGGATTAATCTGAGAAGATCTGAAAAGAAAATTAATGAATTATATATATATATATATATATATATTTGAAAATTTTGTAAAATAACAGGTTTTATTTTTGTAAAACTTTTAGTGTGTAACTATTGAATGTATTTAATCATAATAATCTGGGAAAAGTCTTTAAAATAACAGTATTTCTTTGTAAAACTCTTAGTGTGTAACTTTATTGAACATATTTGATCGTAATAATCTGGGAAAAGTCTTTAAAATAACAGTATTTCTTTGTAAAACTCTAAGTGTGTAACTTTATTAAACATAATTGATCGTCATAATCTAGGAAAAGTTTTTAAAATAACAGTGTTTTTTTGTAAAACTCTTAGTGTGTAACTTTATTGAGCGTATTTGATCGTAATAATCTAGGAAAAGTTTGTAAAATAACAGTGTTTTTCTGTAAACTTTTTAATAAAATTATCTGTAGATTTATTATTTTTGCACTTTATTTTTAACAAATAAATTTTACCGTAATTTTTTGGTATTTGTTTTGCAGCCGTAGCTGCCATTCATTTGACCTTTTTTTTAAGATTTTAATATTTTTTTTACAGTGTATAAATCAATACGGCCAGTAACTATACTGTCATTCTGGTATAATAATCAAGGAAGATTATTGCCGTAGCTCTTAACCGTAAGTCTTACACCACCAGTTACACCATAGCATCGAAATTCCTTGATCATTACACAAGAATGAGAGTATTCCTAGCCATATCTGGCTAGAAAATAGCAACTTTTTGTCTGTCTGAGTGCACAATGTGACAGTAGGAAAATTATCAAAACACTTTTTTTATTTTTGAGTGAGATGGTAATGGTCTAATCTGATTCAAGGGTCTATGCTAAACTAAGCCAAAAGTGCTCCCGCCTGACCCAGAGATGGTAGAAATGATCAATTGTTTCACACTAAGGAATTTGTTAAATGAGCATATTTAAAAAAAAAAAAAAAGTGAATTAAAGTTGGGTTTTCTGGCAGAACGCAAAGTTTCTTGACTATTACGCCAAAACGAGGATATAGTTTCTAGCAGTTTTGTCGTGGAAAGTTATTATTCATTTCCTGTTGGTATTTCATGATGTACATACTGAGGGCTAAAGCTTTAAATAGGCAGAAAATCAAAACTAATTTTTGGAAATAAAATGCTAATGGTCTAATCTGATTCAAATCATTATGCTAAGCTAAGCTAAATGTGTTCCCACTGGATGGTGAATATGGTAAAACTCAAATATTTAACGCTAGGAGAATTGTTAAATGAGCATATTTCCAAAAAAATGAAGTGCTCCTAGTAATAATGTCTTAGAAAATAGTTAATTTTAATGTTTCTGTCAGTATTTCATGATGTACGCACCATACAAAAAATCCGTTATTTTACTTTTTTTTTCCGGCAACTAGTGTGAAAAAACAACAACAACGTAAAATAACGGACATTAAATTACAGACGTTTACCATAAAATAACAGACGTTAAAATACAGAAATTTCCCTAAATTTAACTTTCTGGTAAATTTCAGTAATTTACCATCTGTTATTTTACGGTGAATGTCTGTAATTTAAGGCCTGTTATTTTACCCCCTATTTTACACCCTAGCTGCCGTAGAAAAAAAAACAAAAAATGTAAAATAACGTGCATTAAATTACAGACGTTTACCGTAAAATTACGGAAATTTCCTTAACCTCTTAAATTTCCGGTAAATTTCTGTAGGTTACCATCTGTTATTTACTAATGCCTGTAATTTAACACCCATTATTTTATCCCATATTTTGTACCCAAGCTGCCAGAATGAATGAATGAATGAATGAATGAATGAATGAATGAATAAATAAATAAATAAATAAATAAATAAATAAATAAATAAATAACAGACTTTTTAACAGTGTATAGAGGGCTAAGGTTTTAAGTTATCAACACTCCTTTTTTTGGAAACAAAATGCTAATGGTCTAATCTGATTCAAAGCATTATGCTATGCTAAGCTAAAAGTAACCCTGCCAGAACAAGAAATTGACCTAAATGGATTCAAAAATGGTTGCCTGCTGAACTCTAAGAAACCTGTTGTTGCTTTAAGAGTAAGACAAAAGCAAATATGACATCCCAAACTATTTGAAATGATGATTATTGACCATAGGCCTAGTTCAGTATGGGAAACTGCACAGTGGTTATTGTGCAGAACAACACTTTCTGTTCAGCAAAATGAAGCATATAGCTACAGATTTCATGCATTGTAAACCACAACCCCTTCATCCATGAGTATTATATGCCCAACGCCCCTCTCTCAGGCTCAACCTTTGTTCCTTTAATATAAAGCTAATAATGCTCCACATGGCAAGCAGCATATGTAGGGCATTAATATTTAAGGCCAGAGGCTGAGAGGGCAGGAATGAGAGCAGCCTTTATGACCAGAGACAACATTATGTATTAATGACCATCTTAATAGCCAAACACCTCATATGACTTTAACCGCATAATGCCTTTTCAGGTTATATCTCCAATAGCAGTTAAACAGACTCAGCCTGCATAGTCGGCTGTGCCACTGATATTAACACTAATAATGCATGAAAGGGAGTGTGCTCATTTTTTTTTTTCCTGATGATGTACTTGAATAGGATAGAAATTAATATTGGGGGGGAGGGGGGTGAGCTACATTATTCTGATTCATTAATTAGATGTAGTGACAGTGTATAGTCTACGTACTCACCAAACCCATTAAATTTCGATTTCCGCGATGACCTGCCTACATTTCTTTAATTATATGGCACTGCCACACATTTGGTAAAGTATACTTATCAGCAGTGCTTGCTAAGGCAAATGTTATATTTATGAACGAAACCCCTGGCAAATAATTTACTCTTTACATTGTAGTTTAGTCCTTCCATCGGATTGAGCGAGCTGTCTTCCAACGGCAGAGATTTTTTACTGTATGCATGCTTGTCGGCCTATTTACAGGTTTGTGTAACATGTTGTTTATTAATAGTGAAGATTTTTTTTAGCTACTTGAGGAAAAAACTTCACCAATTGGCAAAAGTAAAGAATTAAAAAACCTTGAGAGAAACCAGGCTCAGTTGGGCACGACCATTTCTCCTATGACCAGACGTCTTGTGCAGAGCTGCAATCTAGGCGGCGGAGGCTGGAGAACGCTGGACATCCATCGTGGAGAAGCCGCATGGTGGGGGCACCGGCTGGTGAACAGGCTGGCCCTTCAGGAATAATGCGAGGACTCGTCTGTCACTGAGGTCTTACAGGGATCGGAACTAGTGTGCTGAAAAAAAACAAACGTAAAATAACGGGCACTAAATTACAGACGTTAACCATAAAATAACAGATGTTAAACTACTGAAATTTCCTTGAATTTAACTTTCCCATAAATTTCTGTAAATTACCATCTGTTATTTCAAGGTGAATGTCTGTATTTTAAGGCATGTTTTTTTACCCCTTATTTTACACCCTAGCTGTTAAAAAAAAAAGTAAAATATCGTATGTTAAATTACAGACGTTTACCGTAAAATGACAGATGTTAAACTACTGAAATTTCCTTGAATTTAACTTTCTACTTAATTTCAGTAATTTACCATCTGTTGTTTTACAGTGAATGCCTGTAATTTAAGGCTTGTTATTTTACCCCCAGTTTTACACCCTAGCTGTTGAAAAAAAAGAAAAAAAAGTAAAATAACGTGCGTTAAATTTCAGACGTTTACTGTAAATGTTAAACTACTGAAATTTCTTTAACCTCCTAAACTTCCGGTAAATTTCTGTAGATTACCATCTGTTATTTACGGTGAATGCCTGTAACTTAGCGCCCCTATTTTACACCTTAGCTTTCGGGAAAAACAACAACAACAAAAAAATAAAAATAAAATAACAGATAAAATAACAGTGTTTAGAGGGCTAAGGTTTTAAACAGGCAGATTATCAAATCTCCTTTTTTTGGAAACAAAAT
>CAIGQQ010009359.1:1143601-1157966 GCA_903798035.1 Danio albolineatus
CTCAGTAAAGTTTGGTCTTTGGCCCTTTATAAGAAAAGTTTTGGGCACCCCTGCTCTAGCAGATTGCTGTCTGAAACATGCAACAAAACACACTTAGAGTAACATGTGTTAGGTTTTCCAAAAATGTAGGCTGAAGCACATATTTTCAATGAGGTTGTGTTAAAGATTTTCCTTGACCCCACTTAAAAGAAGAGGTTTGAAACATTTTACACTTTTGACAGCTTGTAGTTTTATGATGATACCATATTTTTGGCTGTGTGATAGTTCTGTTGTCACGGATTGGCCAGGCTCTTCCACCACTCTAACACAGCGAGCACCATCACCTGAGTTTTAATCACGCACATCTGTATCCTATCACCGTGAGCACTATAAAAGCACACACCTCACACCACTCATTGTCTCAGCTCGTTCCAACAAAGCAGACTCATTTGTGTTACTCTTTGAGTGATCACAATCCTTAACGTACCTGTTGCTATTTACCTGTCCTCTGTTTGTTTCCAGTCAGTCCAGTAATCCTGTCTCCTGTCAGTGGTGTGTGCGCCGTCAGTCCGTCCTGTATTCCTGTATCCTGGCCGGTGATGTGTGCGTCGTCGATCTGTCTGTCTTCCCCGTAATTCCTCTGGTGTGTGCATTTGGTCATCCATTCTCATCCCTCCTGCTAAGGAGAAAGGACAATATTATCACCCTGGACTTCCTTCAAGTAACCAATATTACTCATCTGTTACTCCGCTGTTCAAATAAACATTTATCATTATTCACTTACCCTGTTTGTCCGTCTGCTTCCCTAACAGCTGTCGCATATCTTTACATCTAATATTTTACCACTCTGTTTCCATAGGAAAGGATAGACATTGTGGTAGGGGTATAAAATTGATTGTAATAGATTGGCCCTAAGACTTGTCCCTGGTGACAATTATTTATTTATTCATTTATTTTCTGAAACAATATGTTGATGCTTCTTGCATTTTTTTTTTTTTTTTTGTTAACCTAACCAGTGATTGATGCTAAAAGCTTTTTCAAAAGCAGATATATGCTGGCTTATGAATGCACAGTTGCAGTTTGGACATCAACTACCTTGAATGGTCCTAAAAGGTTATTTCGCATTCTAGATTTTGCAGCTGAGCCTTTTTCTGCTAATATTTACGAATATTGTCTGATTTTTGTCCTAAAGGATTCTTGTTTTTAGCGAACACAAAGTGAAGCTCCTGCTCTTAACATTTCACATTGCTTATTCCAAATTGAAGTCTAATTTCTTTTATATTGTATTTAACTAATACTTTTTTCCATTCTGCACTCTTCCACAATTCCCCTTTAATGGCAGATGTGTCCACTATTGTCAACCGTGCTCTAGCGAATGATATATTAAATAAATTACTATTGAAATGTCAAGCAGCTAATTCATCTTAACTCAAGAGGCCTGTCTGTAAGAACATACATCATGCTGGATGGGCTTTATTCAAGTTTAATGTTAATTTTATTATCAGAACACTGATGCAAACTGAGTTTTATTCATGAGGTAAAGCTGAAGCTCGAAATGTAGATGAGGGCAGGGTCTTAACAAGGCTCTTCACCCCTATAGTCCCCCTTCCCCCTCTGCTCTTCATTCCTGTGTTCTACAGCAAGAGCTCTCAGTCTATGCAGACCTCCAAACATATCTTACGGTACTTCCTTCTAAAATGCAAGAATAAATGAATAAATGCAGAAACAACTTAATAGTTAAGATGTGTTTTATTTTATAAGCTGCTTATAATATGTATTCAAAAATCCAGGCTCATTAAAGCATGTGTTTGTAGAAAACAGCCAACAGATACAATATATGGAACAAATACATTTTTCAATGTTCTCCAGACAAGAAACCACTGAAAAAAAATTTAAAATTGAAAGGTTCAGAACACCCTGGAGTACTTTTTTTTGGAGATTTTAACAGATTTGCATGTGTTGAGCATCAGTTAAGGGAACATCAGCACCTGTCAGCTTTAATTGTGGAGAAAACTGGATAATTTTGAGCTTTTGTCAGCTAATTTTATCTTCCGGGATTAAAAAATTTTTGGGGATGGGATCAAAATCACCGACGTAGCGTGAATCTGCTAGTGGAGTTCTCATTATTTTTCATAGCAGAGTTTACTTATCCTATGAGAAGACTCTGCTTCTTAACTATTCATGACTGCACATGCTTTCCAGAAAAAAAACACATATGCTTTCCCTGCCAAGCTGTGACCGATGACTGGGTGAGATCGTGTCTGCACGGCACGGGTCGTGTGTGTTTGTTTCCATGATCCACGGGGTTTGTCTTTGCATCCACCGACGTGAAGACTAAAAAGACGCTAATGTCATTGCAGTGATACAAGCAATAACAACAGCAGCAATGAGAAATGTATAGACAAACACTGTAAGAAATTTAACTTACATTTTGTCAACCCAGTTTAAAATTGTAAGTTAGGTGGACATATTTTTCAGCTCAGAGTTGAATTTACTCATAAAAATTATTCAACTGCATGTTTGGAACTGTCTGTTCAATGAAAGTAAACAAATAAGTTGAGAAGACTTTAAATTTAGATTTCTCCATATCTTCAAAAATTAAAAAGTTGAGTTAACTTAAAATTTTAAAGCAACCGGCTGCAAAGAAATTTTGAGTTTATTAAACTTCAGTGTTTGAAGTTGTGCCAAATTATTTTGTAAAGTATAATTGACTTAATTGACCAGCCTTTTCGGTCAACTTAAAAAAATTAATTTGGCACAACTTCAAACACTGAAGCTCAATAAACTCAAAATTTCTTTCCAGCCGGTTGCTTTAGCTCAAGTTAACTCAACTTTTTATTTTTTACAGTGAACAAAACAATAAACAATGATTACTGCAAAGAATTATATAATATATCATTATATAATATAATAACTATATGATAACCGTGGTTGCGTGGGTTTCCTCCGGGTGCTCCGGTTTCCTCCACAAGTCCAAAGACATGCGGTACAGGTGAATTGGGTAAGGCTAAATTGTCCGTAGTGTATGAGTGTGAATGTGTGTGTATGGATGTTTCCCAGAGATGGGTTGCGGCTGGAAGGGCATCCGCTACGTAAAAAATATGCTGGATAAGTTGGCGGTTCATTCCGCTGTGGCGACCCCAGATTAATAAAGGGACTAAGCTGACAAGAAAATGAATGAATGATGAACTATATGATAACAAATATTACATCCAGTGAAATAATTGTGCAGTGCATGTGTATGTAGTATGTAATATGAAGTATTGCACAAGTTAAAAAAACAACAACAATTGAGTTTGTGTAATTATCAGCAACATGGGGAAGAGGGGTAAACGCCAAAAGTCATTGAGCATGTCCTGTCATAGTTTAAAGCACAATGCACAGCCGCAAAGCAAGAAACTGAACGTAAACAACAGGAAATAAGGCAGATTTGGTGTAGTTGTGAAGTTAAAACGTTAACCTCACTAGTTAACAACCAAAAATTCATTCATTCATATTCTTGTCGGCTTACTCCCTATATTAATCTGGTGTCGCCACAGCGGAATGAACCACCAACTTATCCAGCATTTGTTTTACGCAGCGGATGCTCTTCCAGCTACAACCCATCTCTGGGAAACATCCATACACACTCATTCACTACGGACAATTGAGCCTACCCAATTCACCTATACCACCTATACCATGTCTTTGGTAAACTGGAGCACCTGAAGGAAACCCACGCAAACACGGGGAGAACTCGACACAGAAATCCCATCCGACCCAGTCGAGGCTCGAACCAGCGACCTTCTTGATGTGAGGCGAGCGTGCTACTCACTACGCCACTGTGGCGCCCACAAACCAAAATATGTTTTCCAAATTCTTGGACAAAAGTTACCTGAAAGTGATGCACGCAATTCATCTTGTGCTTTTTCCCTCTTCTCGGTCATAGACTGCTGTTGTCTTTTCCCGGGCATAGAGCTGCAACTTGCATCAATTATAATTATATGGCGTATGGATAAGTGGACTGGACCACACTGCGCGTACAGGGGAAAAAAATTGCGTCACATGCTTGTTTTTGCGTTTGTCATAAAATGATTTTTTTTTAAATGTATTTAACATATTATCAATATATATTTTATTTACACTTAGTTTACGCTAATATTATAAAATACATTTTTAGAACAACCGAGATGGTGTCCAGAGTTGAGGCCCTACGCAGCCTGCGTACTCTGCGTATAGGGAGCTGCGGAACTGTGCAGAAGTATAAATCAGCCTTAAGCCGAAAGAAAATTAATGAATAAATGAATGAATGAATGCCTAAAACCATTACGTATTTATTTATTTTTTTTATATTTTAAGACAATAAATAAAGCTCTACCTGAAAAAAAGTAGAAGTTATTAGTAAATGCAACAATGAAACTAAATAGGAAGTAACTAACACATGACATGCTTGTACCTTGAATTATTCTTACTATTGTTTTCCACACATTTGCAACTCTCTGATGTTCCCCAATTTGAAAACCCTAGCTTTTCAACATAAATCCTGGGAAAATCAAGGAATAAATGCACTAAATTCATTATGCAGCAGGATTGAGCCTGTTTAAAACCAGAAAGTGTGCATTTAAACCATCAGAACCAGCTTAGTCTCGAGTGTGTTTGTGTCTTTGCAGCATTAGCATGATTCCTTTAGCGAACGAGGTGCTAAAACAACACATGCAAATAAATAACACTACATTATTGGCTACAGTCGATTCATAAAGCAAATTACCCCCTGTGGTGTGTATATTGGCACATATTTCCGTGGTAATTCACTGTCCTAATAAATATTAATTCTGAACGTCGGGCTGTATATGTGAAGCAGCTACGTCTGTGCCAGAGCCCCACATTCATGGGCTTTGTGAACTCGCCATTTGTCATTTTTCATAATTATGCATTGTCTTTGGTCATGTGACTCCCACATTAATGCGTTTGATCTATAGATTTCATTGCTATAAGGACCCCGGGGGAAATGGAAGATAATTGCAGGAAAAGGACACCAGGAGAATAATAGCGAACGGTGCTTGTTTAACCTCAAAATCACTTCATAGGAATGACCTCCAGAAAACGTGATTTATTACTCATTACTCCACTCCAAAAGTAATATTAGTGCTTTGCTTACCACTGCCTGTCAACTAGGGTAGTTTTGCTAAAATTACAAATGGTAGAATCCATAATAATCATCACAAACAACCAAATTATAAGCATTAAAATTGGTGTATTTTAATGGTTTCTATGATGTGTTATAGGATACATTCCATTAGGATTTACTGGTTTTATCATGCCATCAGCAGTAGGCATAAATAACCAGTATAGACCCAAAGGACATTTACAGTTTCCATTAAAACATATATAATCCAAAATATCCACAATGCATTCATTTTTTCCTTCAGTTTAGTCCCTTTGTTCTTCAGGGGTCGCCACAGTGGAATGAACCGCCAACTTATCCAGCATATGTTTTACACAGCAGATGCCCTTCCATCCATAACATCCATACACACTCATTCACACACATACACTACGGTCGATTTAGCTTACTCAATTCACCTATAGCGGATGTATTTGGACTGGTGGTGAAACTGGAGCACCAGGATGGAACCCACGCCAACACGGGGAGAACATGCACACAGAAATTTCACTCAGAAATGCTAACTGACCCAGTCGGGACTCGAACCAGTGATATTCGTGCTTTGAGGTGACAGTGCTAGCCACTGAACCACTGTGTTGCCCGATATCTGTTAAAATTATTACAAATTATATGATGGTTACTATTGTCATTCATTCATTCATTTTCTTTTCGGCTTAGTCCCTTTATTAATCTGGGGTCGCCACAGCAGAATGAACCGCCGGTTACTATTGTTATTATTATTATTATTAAATATATTTTTTCAAGCAGGGTATTCATCATTATTCATTCATTCATTCATTCATTCATTCATTTTCTTGTCGGCTTAGTCCCTTTATTAATCCGGGGTCGCCAGAGCGGAATGAACCGCCAACTTATCCAGCATTTGTTTTACGCAGCGGATACCCTTCCAGCCGCAACCCATCTCTGGGAAACATCCATACATTCTCATTCACACTCATACATTACGGACAATTTAGCCTACCCAATTCACCTACACCACGTCTTTGGACTTGTAAGGGGAAACCGGAGCACCCGGAGGAAACCCACGCAACCACGGGGAGAACATGCAAACTCCACACAGAAATGCCAACTGACCCAGCCGAGGCTCGAACCAGCGACTTTCTTGCTGTGAGGCGAATGTGCTACTCACTACGCCACCGTGGCACCCGGTATTCATCATTATATTAATAAAATTATTTTTAAAATGAATTATAATTTCTCAACACTCTAAGTTCAGTAAATTGCATTCTTATTCCTTAAAATTCTGACTTTCCACCTCTCATGCTAATGAGAATATTCATCCATTCATTTGATTTTCTTAATTTCATATTCATTAATTTCTCACAGATTTAGGAGATTTGATGAGCATTTAGTGGTTTCCAGTCTGTGTGTTTTCTATTTGGAGATCACTGTTATGTGGAAAATAATTCCATTACTTAATCATTCCAACATATCTACAGTTGAAGTCCGAATTACTAGCCTCCCTTTGATTTTTTTTTTTTCCATCTTTTTTTAAATATTTCCCAATTGATGTTTAACAGATTCAGGAAATTTTCACAGTATTTCCTATAATATATTTTTTTCTTCTGGAGAAAGTCTTATTTTTTTAACTTTGGCTAGAATAAAAACAGTTTTTAATTTTTTAAAGTCAAACTTATTAGCCCCTTTAAGCTCTTTTTTTTTCAATACAGAACAAACCATCATTATACAATAACTTGGCTAATTACCCTAACCTGTCTAGTTAACCTAGTTAAGCCTTTAAATGTCACTTTAAGCTGTATAGAAGTGTCTTGAAAAATATCTAGTCAAATATTATTTACTGTCATCATGGCAAAGATAAAATAAATCAGTTATGAAAACTGTTATGATTAAAAATATTCTCTCTCTTAAACAGAAATTGGGGAAAAAATAAACAGGGGGTGGGTAATAATTCTGACTTCAACTGTATATATATATATATTTATTTGTTTATATAACGGGCGCCACCGTGGCGTAGTGGTTAGCACGTTCGCCTCACAGCAAGAAGGTCGCTGGTTTGATCCCTGGTTGGGCCAGTTGGCATTTCTGTGTGGAGTTTGCATGTTCTCCCCGTGGTTGCGTGGGTTTCCTCCGGGTGCTCCGGTTTCCCCCACGGTCCAAAGACATGCAGTACAGGTGAATTGGGTAAGCTAAATTGTCCGTAGTGTATGTGTGTGAATGAGAATGTATGGATGTTTCCCAGAGATGGGTTGTGGCTGGAAGGGCATCCGCTGCGTAAAACAAATGCTGGATAAGTTGGCGGTTCATTCCGCTGTGGCGACCTCGGACTAATAAAGGGACTAAGCCGAAAAGAAAATGAATGAATGAATGTTTATATAACAATTCTGTCTGGTTCTTGAATGTGATTGGCTGATAGCTGTGCAATATTCTGCAATAATGACACTACTAGAGCCTCCTCATCCTTCTGTATTACTCCGCCCACATAGAATGACAGCGGATCAATAAACTCACTACAGTTTGACAAATACTGCAGCTGTTGGACAACATAACTTTGAGGCTTTTCTTAGGCGAGAACGTTGTTTTTTAGATTGAAACAATGCAGTTTGTTTATATAAGGATAGTGCCTATAAATATTTATAGTTTTGGAGATTCTGCGTGTCGGCGGCCATTAGTCTGTCACTAAGCAGAGCAAAGATAGTTGACGCTCCACAGACAGAGAGCTGCATAAAAATGGCTACAGGAGGAAAAAACTCAAAATTACAGCTGATCAAATCATTATAAAACAAGTAAGTGACATTCTAAGTCAATCTCTCTCTTTTGTATGTTGTAGTGCTGTATTTATACTATAATAATCTGATATTGTTTGCTTTGCTTTGGCTTTTCTGGAGTTAATTATTGTGATCCTCCGATTGCAACAGAGAATGGGAAATATCAGTAGACTGATGGCATTTCATGCCGTTCAGCCTTATTATGTTGAAATGTGAGCAAAATCACATGTTTTGTCATCACTTTAGAAATTACGCTAGAGAATCTTTCAGATACCAGCTCATAAGTGATGTTGGTGAATGAGCAACAGTTTCTGCTGTTCTTACGTCAGCTGCAGATGTGACTGAATGGTGGAAGAAAAGTACGTTTGAATTTCTTTTTTATAAACACGATCATGCCATTGAGTGTGACACGGTGGCGCAGTAGGTAGTGCTGTCGCCTCACAGCAAGAAGGTCGCTGGTTCGAGCCTCGGCTGGGTCAGTTGGCATTTCTGTGTGGAGTTTGCATGTTCTCCCTGTGTTCGCGTGGGTTTCCTCCGGGTGCTCCGGTTTCCCCCAGAAGTCCAAAGACATGTGGTACAGGTGAATTGGGTAAGCTAAATTGTCCGTAGTGTATGAGTGTGTATGCATGTTTCCCAGAGATGGGTTGCAGCTGGAAGGGTATCCGCTGCATAAAACATATGCAGGATAAGATGGCGGTTCATTCCGCTGTGGGGACCCCGGATTAAGAAAGGGACTAAGCCGACAAATAAAATGAACGAATGGATGAATGAATGAATAAAAAAATAATTATAATAAATAATATTAATAATTATTATTATAATTCATTTTATTTGTAAATGGCACCTTTCTGGACACCCAAGGTCGTCTTCCAACAAGCATCAACAGCAATACCAGATCAAATTAAAACAATTAATTAAAAGCATGTAAGGAGTTGCAGGTACAAACAAATTGTGAGCATAAAAAAAACATGATAAAACATAATCAAAAGAATGCCTGCTTAAACGGTCTTGAGACGGGATTTAAAGATGTGAAGACTATCAGTGCTCCTTAGGTCCAGAGGAAGCGAGTTCCATAGTCGAGGAGCCACGGAGCTAAAAGATCTGGCTCCCATTGTGCTTAATCTAGTGCGAGGTGGCACCAAAGAGAGAGATAGTTGGCTGATCTAGGAGTGCGAGAAGGGGTATAGATATGAATAGTTGGAGTTTTGAACATTGTGAATGTGAAAAATGCCACTATAAAACAAACGTTTTTTTTTTATTTTCTTATTATTATACAGACTACATACAGGAATACAGAATATTTATCACACTGGATTGCTTTGTAGTTTGCGCCATGTTACTTTTGACCTACCGCTGGTTGTGGTTTTGTTTTTTTCAGAAAAAATACTGACATTTAATATGCGTCACTTATCAATTTGCCCCTTTTGCACTTGTTATTATTGTATTTTTAAATTAAAAACATATGTACTGTTTTGGCTGATTTTCAGCCCTTTGAAGTTGATGAAAATTCAGATTTGGACCTTTGAATTCCCTGACTAAAGCATTTACATATCGTCACAGCCAGATTTCTGCCCCTTAGGTTACACAGACTCGCTTTCCGTCAGCTTATTATAGGTGCATATATTAATTCTCACATTAAACTAAGCTCATGTTTTAAAATTATAGCCCATGAATGACAATGTAATTGAACTTACACTTAGAAACAATCTTAAAAGAAAAATGTTGCCAATGTAGTCTACATATTTAATTTGCAGCGTATAAGGTGGAAAAGTTTTCACAGTGTAATACTCACTTTGCTCTTGAGTACTTTTAGTACATATTTAGAACAAATAGCTTTACTTTTTTGGGAAGTAATGGTACTTTTACTTGATATTTATGTTCTCTTTCCACTACTGATTATAGAGAAAGAGTATTGATGTATTGACAACGACTCTTCTGATATTGCTAATTCATGACATTTCATATTGTTTACATGGCAGATGCTGATCAGGTGTAGCGATTAGCTTTTTGTAAAATGCTACATATAACTTGTTTCTGTTTCATTTCATCACTAAAATCCAGGTTACGAATACTCCATAGTGATTTTTTTTTAATTCTCTTTTCACTACTGAAGAGCAAGAGGAATGATGTATCGATTGCAGAGCAATATAACACAGTTACTCAGATGCTATGTTTCATATGAAGTGTTGCAATGCAAAAATCTCTAAAAACTTTCTAAAATATTTCTTTTTTAAATGAGTAGTTTTCCATGTTTATGTTTAGTTATATCACTTTAAGGGGAACAAAAAGAGCCATACACACAGGAGCCTGAGAAAAATGTTCATTTTAGAAGAACATTTCAGATGGCATTAGCGGGCTATTAGCAAATCAACTACAAATCAAATAAATAAATACTAGTTCCCATTAATTCACCATAAAAGGGTTCCAAACATTTTATTTTGAACAAAAGTGAAGGCATTTTGAAGATTGTTGAAGCTGTCGGCATCCATTCATGGTAAGAACAAAATACTATGGAGGCCAGTAGCGATGTTTACGTCCAGCTATTATTATGCGCATTTTGGATTATGTTGGACCTATGATGGAAACACATTTCCAGCATGCACATTTAAGTATAAAAACGTGATTTTGTTTTGATAGATTATGTGATAACAAAAATAGGAACAAATGTTTTTCTGGGAGAAATAACAAAATGGAAGAGTGGTGGGAGATGGGTGTGAAATACTGGAGACGCTCAGGAAAAACATACCTGTGTTGGCAGGTATGACTGGTACGGCATTATTGAACAAACCAGTGAACTGACCACCTTGTAAAACATCTGCAATGTTTTTTATGTAATTCTAAAAAGCCTTAATCAAAGTCGGTCGTCAACGTGGTGCAGTATTATTACCTCCACTGTAAAAGATATCCTTAAATTAGCAGCTTTCAGTATTTTGTGATTATTGTTTTTAACCTTAAAAAGTGGAAAAAGGTGACTTTTATTAACATTTTTAATAGTTTAAAGTGATATATTGTCGGGCGCCACGGTGGCGTAGTGAGTAGCACGTTCGCCTCACAGCAACAAGGTCGCTGGTTCGAGCCCCGGCTGGGTCAGTTGGCATTTCTGTGTGGAGTTTACATGTTCTCCCCGTGGTAGCGTGGGTTTTTCTCCGGGTGCTCCGGTTTCCCCCACAAGTCCAAAGACATGTGGTACAGGTGAATTGGGTAGGCTAAATTGTCCATAGTGAATGTGTGTGTATGGATGTTTCCCAGAGATGGGTTGCGGCTGGAAGGGCATCCGCTGCATAAAAAATATGCTGGATAAGTTAGCGGTTGATTCCGCTGTGGCGACCCCGGATTTGTAACGGGACTAAGCCGACAAGAAAATGAATGAATGAATGATATATTGTCTGGGTCTTTGTTGTATATTACGGTACAAAAAACTTGTAATACACTTCCAGTACATTTGCTGTTATTTTACAGATATTTTTCTCTATATATTATTTCTTATACATTATATAAGTATTTCAAACTGCAAAAATGTCAATAAATGTCACTTTGTTAAACTGTGGAGTTGAATTTTCAACATTAAAAGTTGACAAAGCAGGGATCAAGCTCCCATAATGCAGTTAACCACTGTAAATAAACAAAAAATACAGAAACTGTTAATCAACAGATACTGTTTTATAGCACTGAACTAGAGACTGAGATGGAAGTAATCTATTATGTAAGTCACACAATGGCTACTTCAGAGCAAAATCGATTTTTTATTTATTTCTTTATTTTTTGCTGTATGTAAGTTTTTGACTCTTTTAAAGCATAAAAATACCATAACATGTTTGCTTAGAAACATGCTAAATGAACATACATTCATTCATTCATTCATTTTCTTTTCGGCTTAGTCCCTTTATTAATCCGGGGTCGCCACAGCGGAATGAACCGCCAACTTATCCAGCATTTGTTTTACGCAGCGGATGCCCTTCCAGCCACAACCCATCTCTGGAAAACACATCCATATATTGTCATTCACACACATACACTACGGACAATTTAGCTTACCCAATTCACCTGTACCGCATGTCTTGGACTGTGGGGGAAACCGGAGCACCCGGAGGAAACCCACGCAACCACGGGGAGAACATGCAAACTCCACACAGAAATGCCAACTGGCCCAGCCGGGGATTGAACCAGCGACCTTCTTGCTGTGATGAACATACATGTTTATCTGTAAAACAATGCAAAGATCAGACGTGCCAGAACATCTGTCTTTGTTTTCGGTTCTTTTAACCCACCCAATGCCAGTTTAGCCAATTATATTTCAGCACCCCAGTCGAGTTGCCTTAGTGGAAAACCATATATTTCATTCATTCAGGGAGGAAGGCTCTCAAAGCTTGTATCCATGAACGAAATGCCACCTCCGGTGTACAGTAGCAGCCTCTGAAATGAGAAGCAGATTCAGAGTTCCACATGAGGTGGTTATCCGCTTGTTAAGTGGTGACGTATCGGTGACGTATGGAATACTGTTTCCGCGTCCAAGCCGCTACTCAGTTAAATTGAGACAACGTTCGTTTATGACCACTTTCTTGTCCTATCACACATTAAAGTGAATTTTATATAAAATCATGGTGTACACAACAGTCTCTGAACTCGCTGCATCACAAATACCAACATTTTAACAATTTATAAAAAATTTATCACTTTCTGGCCATCGGACATTAGGCATATATATATATATATATATATATATATATATATATATATATATACTGTGATCATGATTTTCGAAAGTATTACATCTTTTGTAAACGTTTTTTTATCACCATTTGATGAGGCTCCCCACACAGTCTGATGGACCCCTTCGCGTAACGTAACACTTAACATGTGGATTAATTAGCCAATAATATAAATATTACAAACATAAACATAAGGTGAGCATTGTAAACCCGTGTCCTAACAACTGAGATTTGCAACAGACGAAAGATGACAGATATTAAAATTAAACCATCTAGAAACACAGAATAGTGCACCTACTGCACTCCAACAAATGTACATGTTAAATCACTGATATGTGTGGACTTGCACTGAATCACAGTTCTAAAGTTCAGTTTCAAACAGTTAATTTTGAAGATCTGAGGTGAACTATCTGCTGCAGCAATAAATCTCATGTAAAATGGCATTCAAACTCGCATTAATAGCATTTAACACTAAATAAAGCACATGAGGTGTACCCGAGGTGATCATTTATCCTGTTGTTCACCTATGACAAATAGAAGCCGTTTCTAAAACAGCATTTTCAGGTGTTGGTTAAAACAAAAACTCCTTTTAATATTGAAAATACTTCTTCTATTGTTGCTTTTAGTTAGAAAACAGATGAAATCATCTTTGGTCTCAACAGTCAGGAACACTGCTGTTAATGTTGTCAGTCTGGCAACCTGCTCCTGCATGTGTTTTGATCCAGGAGTGCAATACCTAGTTCAACCACTGGGTGTCAAACTTATATATACTGCACATTTAAATGTATTAAAAGTTTAATTCACATCTTCGGATGGAAACTTCTACCAGTTTATTCTATTAGTTTACTTTATTCTAGAAAAAGTCTTTTGAATTGATAAGCAGAAATAAACCTTAAATTGAAACAAACGGAGACCAAGTAAATGATGACAGAATTAAACACGTTGGGTGAACCACTTCCACCTCTTTCATGTTTCCTCCCTTTCTGACCCTCTCGTTTTCATCCTTTCCTTCCTGTCTCTCTGTAAGTCGAACACGCACATCCTCCCACTCGTGCAAAAAACAGCCCAAAAACAGCACACGTATCTGTGCTGTGCTGAGATTAAGTCTGACGGCTGAAATCAATGATCTCTGCTTTACTCCAGCTCTCTGGCTGACTGAATGATTCATCCTCCCGTCATCCCTGGACTGAGTGGGAAGCAGAGGCGGAAGAGGATGTGGGTCTGTGTGTATGTGTGGAGGAGAGAGGCAGGTGCACAGATCTACACCCCCGCAAACAAGAAGGAAAGGCTGAGACCAATCAGAGTTCAGTCACTGACTAAAAAAAAAAAAAGATGGAGGAAGGGACTGAACTGGGAACTGAGCACTTTGTTCTAGAAATCTAGTAGAGTTTTACTACTGAACTTTAAGAAAAAAAAGGTTACATAAAACATGAAAAATTGTACTGTTTTACCGTGTAATCGTGTTCTACTTTCTTCTGAAGGAGAGTCGGTTGTTAGTGGGTGAAGCTTATGAAAGCAAAGAATGAATCATAATGAAATTCATGAACGGATATGTCAAAGCTTCAATATTATCTGGATACAATATGCTTGTTTGAGAAAGAGAAATTAGAATTGGAAGGAAAAAAAGTAGGTCACGTTAAGTGTTTCTTTTAATTATTTGTGCATACAGAAATGAGGTCTCAGAATAAAGATTAGTGATGACAGACGGACAGCAAGGACTAATGGATGGATGGATCGATAGACTGATTGATAGATAGATAAATACATGGATGGATGGATGGATGGAT
>CAIGQQ010009359.1:1165883-1182847 GCA_903798035.1 Danio albolineatus
AGTACTGCCCCAGTGACAGCTCCTGTACCTTTATTTCTGAGAGTGTATAGTCATGCAAACACTTGATTGTAGAGCAAGTAGTTGGGCCGTTTTGTGCCGTTTATTATTCCTTGTAATTTTTCACATAGGTGACTGAATTAGAAGTTCTAAAATAATGGCAAAAACTGCTCTTGCGCATTAAAGAATAAGGTCAATGGCATGGGAGAGCCAGAATAACAGTTAAATCTGCTCCGAGACTGCTCAGGTGAAAAAAGAAAGTTACAAAGGATGGCTTGAGGGTGAGTAAATCATGGGGTAATTTCATTTTTGGGTGACCTATTCCCTTAACTGTGTAGTGCTGAAAATACACTGGAAAAAATGCATTAATTAGCAGTTTCTCTATTTTATTACTCACATGTGTTTTCTGGTAATATATGCACTATGAATTGTATTGTGGACCTTGATCTCTGCTCTGTTGAATTTATATGTTGAAAATTCAACTCTTCCATTTAATGACATTTATTCACATTTTAGTAGATTGAAAAAGATATTGTATACATCTATCTATCTATCTGTCTATCTGTCTATCTATCTATCTATCTATCTATCTGTCTATCTATATATATATATCTAAGTATTCTGGATGATCATTTGGTAGCAGAAGTGGCTAATATGAAAGGCAAAGGCCTCTTGATTACACTTACTTTACCAAAATAAAATATGATCATGCCTGGATTTTTAATTATTTAATTAAGACAGTAAGGTCTGACTTTGCTTAGACAAAAGTTTTGTCACTTAACAGAAATAATGTACAGTATAGAATATAAAGTCATGATGCAGTAGAAAAAGAATTAACATTGTGTATGACTCCCAGAGTTCCCCAAGATTCTTTGAATTCATCTTCAATGCCTCCTCCTTCATATTACCCCTGACATGCTCAATAATGTTCATATCTGGTCACTGGGCTGGCCAATCCTGGGGCACCTTGACCACCTTTGCTTTCAGGAACTTTGAAAGACTGAGTAGGAGTATGGGGAGTATGAGAAGAAGTATGTGAAGGAGCACTACCCTCCTGAAGAATTGGTCTTCTCCTGTGGTTTGTAGTGTAATGGACAGCACAAATGTCTCGATACCTGAGGCTGTTGATGTTGCCATCTGCTCTGCACATCTCTCGCATGCCCACATACTGAATGAAACCCCAAACCATGATTTTTCCTTCATCAAACTTGACTAATTACTGTGAGAATCTTAGGTCCATATGGATTCCAAAAGGTCTTCTGCAGTATTTGTGATGGTTGGGATGCAGTTCAACAGATGATTCATTGGAAAAATGTACTCTCTCCCTCTTTTTTTAAAGGATCAACTAGAAGTGAAGTTATTATTTGTTGCTTTTACATCTGGGATCGATGACTTCTGTCAGGTAGTGTACACTCTCAGAAATAAAGGTACGCGAGCAGTCACTGGGGTGGTACATTTCTAAAAGGTACACATTTGTACTTAGAGGGGCCATATTGGTACCTCAAAAGTATATATTAGTACCTAAAATTTTAAGAGGAACACTTTTGTGCAATTTAGGTACTAATATGTACCCTTGAGGTATTAATATGGACCATTTAGGTACAAATGTGTACCTTTTGAAAGGGTACCACCCCAGTGACAGCTTGCAAACCTTTATTTCTGAGAATGTCGTAAAAGAACAGAAAAAACAGTCGTAAAAAAACAGAAAAGTTACTGGCCTTTTTATTACCAGTTCATTGTTATTGCACTCAAAAAATGACTTTTGCGTCTTGTTCAAACTATCTATTTAAACTGAGTTGAAACAACAAAATGCTAAAGTTTTTGAGGGACAACTTATTTGTTCCATGTTCAATCAACTTAAATTTGTAAAAACGATTAAGCTAACTTAATCAATTTGGGTTGGAAAAACATGAAGGAACTTTGTGGAAACCCAGCATTTTTCACAAAAAACAATTCAGACAATATTGCTTCATATCATAAATGTCAATAAAAGTCACCTTTTCTAACTCTTCCACATTTAAAAGTCGTTGGAGGAAAAATCCAAATCCATAATCCATTTTAGAGCATAAATAAATTGACATAAAATGAAATGTGAAATGTTAATTCACATTAACATTTAGTGATAAATTTGCATTTTAAAAATAAATATGTCATATATCTGTATTATAAATATTTAGGAAATATTTTTAGTACATCAAAAAGTGTGGACATGAAGACCATTCGACAAGCTAATTCAGCTAAAAATAGTGCTTAAAATATCACCCAAATTCAGTATTTAAATCTCATATTTCTAAAAAATAATGAGACTAATAACTGCAAAACGGTCCACTTTTTGAACAGCCTACTATTTGATTTTTTGAGAAAAAATAACCGCTCATTTCATCAGGCTGGCTACGGGCATGAAATACATACAGTTCATACATACATACATACATACATTAACATTTAGGGACCCCCTCGAAAATGAGATGATTCATCTCAAGGGGCTATACCATTTAATAAATTCAAATTCAAATTTAATGAAGCATTTTAATATGAAAACATGAGTTACAAAACACCAAAAAAATGCTAATTAATATATTTTTTTCACAGAGTAACATTGTTTATGTGCAGCGTTATGAACACAGCAGCATATATCGCACAAAAGTGGGAGGGGGTTGTAATTATAATTGTATACTTAATTAGTTCCATCATGTCTCACTTGACATACCTGCTTCGCTCAAGCTTATCATTTGCTCATTATTAAAGGTGACATTATAAGTTACTGGGCCAGCGACTCTGTTGATCTGAGTTACTCACAGGCAAAGACAGAGGTTAAGTAAGGCGTTTTGATTTCATTTCCACAGCCAACCCGGCGAAATCAGCGGATTGTTGCCCTGATTGACCCATTCACAGCTCTTTATAATTGACCTTGCCAATGAACAAGGAGGTGATCCAGGGAGCTGAGGCAGCAGAAATTCTGTTTACTCTGAACATGTGAGGAAGGAAAGGTCTTCTGTCCCTGAGGGAGCCAATAAGGCCATATGACACCATTTATAAGACGACAGTCATGGGTTAAATAAGAAGAGACAACATGCTGCCCTCTGTTTAATTACCTGCAGACAATGCAAACTAGCTATAAATGTGAACATTTTAGATTGATACATTATAAGATATTAATATTAATCAGGCAAGTAAGAACAATAACGTACAGTTCAGAGAAATTTTAGAGGCCACTTTAAAGTTATTATTTTTCTAGGATTAGCCATAGCTATGCATTTTAATTAAAACCTTCATTTGTGTTTTATTAAGTATGCTAAATCAATAATTTAGTGGTAAATCTCATCAACACATTTTTAAAATTTCAATATAGCTCCCAAATATCTAATGTGATTTTTCTGCAAATAAATGCTCCCATTTATTTATTCATTCATGTCTGTCTGTCAGTCTGTCTGTCTGTATGTATGTATGTACTGTATGCATTTCAGGCCTGTAGCCAGCCTGATGAAATTAGCGGTTATTTTTTCTCAAAAAATCAAATAGTGAACTGTTTAAAAAGTGGACCGTTTTGCGTTTTTATCTTTAGAAATATGAGATTTAAATACTGAATTTGGGTGATATTTTAAGCACTATTTGAGCTGAATTAGCTTGTCGAATGGTCTCCATATATTCACACTTTTTGATGTACTAAAAATATTTCCTAAATATTTATAATACAGATATATGACATATTTATTTTTAAAATGCAAATTTATCAGATCATATATCATTATAAAAAAAATCTTTTGAATAATAATAATAATTTAAAAAAAATATATATATATATATATGCAGATTTTGGTCATTTATTGGGCAAATAACAAACTGGCCTGCACATTAAACTCTCCTCAGTCATAATTTGGCCATTTGAATAATCAAAAATTAAAACATAATAACAATAATAATAATAATAACAATAATAATAATAATAATAATAATAATAATAATAATAATAATAATAATAATTCATTCATTCATTCATTTTCATTTTCGGCTTAGTCGCTTTATTAATCTGGGGTCGCCACAGCGGAATGAACCGCCAACTTATCCAGCATCTGTTTTACACAGCGGATGCCCTTCTAGCTGCAACCCATCTCTGGGAAACATCCATTCACACTCATTCACACTCATACACTACGGACAATTTAGCCTACTCAATTCACCTATACCACATGTCTTTGGACTTATGGGGGAAACCGGAGCACCCGGAGGAAACCCACACAACCACGGGGAGAACATGCAAACTCCACACAGAAATGCCAACTGACCCAGCCGAGACTCGAACCAGCGATCTTCTTGCTGTGAGGCGAACGTGCTACTCACTACGCCACCGTGGCGCCCCAATATTAATAATAATAATAGTAATAGTAATAATAACCATAATAATTTATAGCAGATGATGCAGTGGTGCAGTAGGTAGTGCTGTCGCCTCACAGAAAGAAGGTCGCTGGTTCGAGCCTCGGCTGGGTCAGTTGGCGCTTCTGTGTCCGGGTGCTCCTGTTTCCCCCACTGTCCAACAGTGTTGTGCAAGTTACTTCAAAGCTGTAATACATTACAGATTACTTGTTACTGTTATATAAATGTAATCCCTTACCTTACAATATTACTGTCTCAAAATTGTAATATGTTACATGACTACATATTACTTTTTTAGTTACTTTCACCAAAACAACTACAGAATTAGAACTTAACATTGTAAAATGACAAAACGTACTGCAGAGCATTTTACATCCAGTAGAAAGCGATATAATGTAGCAGAATGAGTGTGACCTATCCAGGCTACTAACAATATAGTATATAATTGACAATGTGAAGGCTCAAGACAATGCAAGAAAGCATGGAAGCGCAGATTGTTTTTTTCTTATTGTTGCCATTATTTTATTCACTTTAAATTTAAGTGGCTCACAACACAAAACTGTCCTGCACAAAGTAAGCGCGATGAACATAGCTTTCTCAATATAATGCCTGTGCACAGATTTCCTCTGTTTGTGGACTGCTCGCGCTCTCTCAAATATGCACTGCTCATGCATACATTTTCTTCCGTGCTCTCAGTACACTGCTCGCTCAGTGAGATTATATGCAGACTCACAATGTGTGTCTTGTGTTCCTTCTTCCTTTCATGCTTTTTGATATGATTTATATTTGTCCACTATTATTAATAACCAAAATACTAAAATAGACTTACATATACATTTTTTATATAATAATAAACCAAAACATTTTTGGCTGTGTGTTATATGAGATATTTCCAGTTTCCAACAATTAATGACACAGAGAATAGATGTTGAGTGCAAAGAATACATTTTATTTTTAAAAAAGGTGCACCTTACTAATCAAATAAAAACATTTAAACAAAAATATAACACAAGCAGAAATGTTACTAATAGAATATAGGAAAAACTTGATAAGGTTTTATAGCCTACTGTACTATTTACTCTTCAAATAAATAAAATGTGGTCTTCCACATTGTTGATGAGATTTTGGAAATCATTTTCCCTGTCATCCTCTTTATTTTGAGGAAAAGCTGTTCCACAGGGCCCCTGAACATGTCTATTGGCATTGGCATTGGTACAGTGTTTTGAACATTACTATAGTAAAGTACTTCAATTAATCTGTTTTGGTAATACTAGTTGCTAATAGTTGCTATGGTAACACAGCAAGTGAAATATAAACAAATTACCCAGTGCTGTAGTTTTTTTCTTACAATATTAGTGTATATTATTCTACCATTCACCAGACTTTACTGTAGTAAAACTCCACTTTGTATTTCATTTTATCAGTTCACTATTCCTAATACTACAGTATGCTGAAGCATTCATTAACAAGTTTTAAATCATACTAGCCTAAAACATAGGCAGTATACCTAACACTCAAAAACACTAGTATTTATTTTAGAATTTACCAACCTGTAGGTAAATAGTGTAGAAATATCTCTGGATATATAGTATAAGATAATATAATCTCTGGAGAGCAAACGCACAAAAAGAGGAGAAAACACAAGGCACAACTTGTGAGTCTGCATCATCTGACGGAGCGAGAGCGCATCATCCGCACGTGAGCAGCCGTGTTTAGGCTGATTTATACTCGACGCGTCCGCTAGTTCGCTTGAGTGCGCGCGGCAAATATGACGTCATCGCGGAGTTTCCGGATGTTCGCTTTGGGTGCGCGCGACATGGTTTCGGCTGGCGGAGCGCATGGATTTTTTTGAGACTCTGCGAACAGCGCGCGCGGTGCCGCGTCTGAGTTGAGTTGTATATGAATCACTTTAAAGAGATATTGTCTTAAACAGGTACGACTGTACAGACATATTCATGATCAGTGATCATAGAGATAACCAGGTGATCAATAATTCTTGGCTAGAAATTGCAACAGCAGTGAGAAACGAAGAAAGTTTAAGTTAAAAGGTTTAGAAAACCAGAGAGATGAGTTTATTAAAGCCAAAAGAGGCCAATGGAGACACAGATACACAATTACAGAATATGTATTTCCACCATTTATAGGTTTAACACTGATGTATATATTACAATTGAATTTAAAACAGTTTAATAGTAACTGAACTATAATGAAGCAACAAATGATGCCAATCGGTTTACAACATGATGCCGTTTTTCTAGGCTTTATGGTGATAATGGTCAGGAATGTTGGATTATTATTGCCTTTTTAGCATAAGAAGAGGACAGAAACTAGCCAGACAGTACTGTGTGAATTGTGGAGCGGCTAAATAAATAAAAACATCTGTATTATTTAGTAAGTCCACTTTTTGCTTTTATTCTTGCCATAATAAATATATATTTGTTGAGGAACCCATGTTCTGTTGTCATTAATATTTTAATACACTTTAATAGGTAAAACTGTCCGAGATATGAACAAAAGCAAGTGATGCATCAAAGTTTGATGAAAAAAATCTTGAATGGTTACAAAAATCTTTATAATCATTAAAATAATTGATAAAAATAATACAAATAACTAGTTTAATAAACATCAATATATTAATGATACGACGTAGTTCCTGAAACTTTCTACTTCTCTGTTTTTCTGTCTGACTTTACGGTCAGTTTCTTTTGAGCGCCCCCTGTCGTTTTAAAGAATATCACAACGGCGAACGCGGCGAGTATAAAAGCCTCGTCCGTTTCGCGAGGTGCGCGCGCACTCAGCGGAGGCGCGCGATGCGGCACCAGGCGAAAGTATAGTGCACGCGAGGAGAAACCGGCGCGCGTTCGCTCGCTCGTATTACATGAATACGTTTGTCAGTAAAAATAACACCATATGCAGTCAATTTGCCGCTTTTCCGCTGTGTGTTAGGGCTTGACATTACTGCGCACCGGGCTGAGCCAATAGCCTCGGACCTCGAGCTCAAAGCTGAAATCATTCCGCGTTCAAAGTAAAAAGTCCCAATATCCAGAGGGAGATGAATGACAACACGCGCGCGTATATTCACCAACCACGAACAGAAAATAGAACTGCGCTATTTTTATTTGTTAATCTCTTGCGGGCGAAAAGTTTGTTGTAACGCACGCGTTACTGAACATGTACCGAGTAAAATATTACTGAAAATGCATTAGTAATGCCTTACACTACTGCGTTACAGGAAAATGTAATACATTACTGTAATACATTACTTTTATAACGCGTTACTCCCAACACTGCTGTCCAAAGACAAGCGGTACAGGGTAGGCTAAATTGTCCGTAGAGTATGTGTGTGAATGAGTGTGTGTGGATGTTTCCCAGAGATGGGTTGCAGCTGGAAGGGCATCCGCTGCGTAAAACATGCTGGATAAGTTGGCGGTTCATTCCGCTGTGGCGACCCCAGATTAATAAAGCAACTAAGCAGAAAAGAAAATGAATGAATGAATGATTTATAGCTTCACAATTTTACTAGCCTCTCTTGTAAAACACATTCTTATTGGTCATGTTTTCTTTCAGGAATATGGTCCAAGATTTATAGAATAAAAGTTACACGTCTAATGTTTTCTCTATTCAAAAACAACACAGTAGCAAGAGATGACTTCACTTATGTCTGATGTTTTCTAGCACAGCAGGATGTTGGACTCGTGAAAAACATTTGCATTGGCCAAAACTGATTAACTAAAGTCACATCTGGATTCCGCTTGGTCTTAAAACCTTTTTCGATGGGTTATTTTTACTATTTGCATGTGTATGTATGTATGTATGTATGTTGTCAAAATTATTAGCCCTCCTGTGATTTTCTTTTCGGGGCGCCACGGTGGCATAGTGGTTAGCACATTCGCCTCACAGCAAGAAGGTCGCTGGTTCGAGCACTGGCTGGGTCAGTTGGCATTTCTGTGTGGAGTTTGCATGTTCTCCCCATGGTTGCGTGGGTTTCCTCCGGGTGCTCCGGTTTCCCCCACAAGTCCAAAGACATGTGGTATAGGTGAATTGGGTAGGCTAAATTGTCCGTATAGTGTATGAGTGTGAATGTGTGTGTGTGGATGTTTCCCAGGGATGGGTTGCGGCTGGAAGGGCATCCGCTGTGTAAAAATATGCTGGATAAGTTGGCGGTTGATTCCGCTGTGGCGACCCCAGATTAATAAAGGGACTAAGCCGAAAAGAAAATGAATGAATGAATGAATGATTTTCTTTTCATTTTTCAAATATTTCCCAATTGATTTTTAACAGAACATGAAATTTTTTACAGTATTATCAATAAAACTGTTCTACATTACATATAGAAAAAGTATATAACATAAATTGAACAGAATTTCTCACATAGGCTACTGTATAACAGAAATTTCTGGGTGAATTAAAAAGCAGAGCTCGTCCTGTATGCGTCAGCTGCTGTATTTTCTCCTTCAATCAGAAGAGGGATCTTATCCCGAAAGTGTGTGTGTGTGTGTGTGTGTGTGTGTGTGTGTGTGTGTGTGTGTGCTCTCATTGGACAGCGCACAACTCGACAGTAACTTCAGTTCATCAGAGAGGAGTGCAAGCATCTCTATCTACGTACATATCCAGTCACTGACGTACACAATCCTCAGCAGACCCGCATCGCAGCGTCATCACTGATACCCACCGAGAACTAGAGCAAAACTGATCCTCTGCGTTTTGCACATGAAAATACTGACACACTTTTGCTCTAATTCTTCTATTCTGGCTTTAAATGCTTACTTTTTGTTAGGCTATAAATGCGATATGGGAGTGATATATGCTATTATGTACTTCCTACTATGCGACGATGAAATGTAGGCTAACTTTGTCGTAAACGTGCAGAGGTTACAGCTCCATTCATTTTGTCGGGAGCGTTTTGTTTTGTTGAGCGTGTAGGTTGCACTGCCTTTTACACTGTGAAGGAGTGTGAGGAAAAGGCAGTGACCGGAAAGAATCTTCTAGTGGAAGGCAAACACACACGCACATAATATATTCTAGAACACTAGAGGCAGTCGCGTTACACACATTCAGACTCCGTGAATATAGGCTAGAGCACCGGTTGCGTTACATAACGAGGATGCTCCGCAAACTTTTAGTTTTTTTTATATGCTCGTGGTTAAATGATTCTTGAACCGAATGCGTCAATATAACAAGATCAAGGCATAATGTACAGAGCCTACAGGAAGAGGTCACGCGCAATGCATAGCCTATGCATTTTATGATGCGTCAGAGAAGAGATGATGCTAGTACTGACGTGATCTGGGTCGATGCCTTAATAATAAAATGTATTAAATAATAGCATACGAACTGCAACATGATACGAATAGCCTATTAGCGAAAGCATGGTAGGCTGAAGAATGAAATTTGCTATGAGTTTGATGCATACTTATTTATAATATGTGCTATGATGCATGACCTACAGGAATTGACCGCATTCAATAGCGTATCACACATTTTATTGTACAATTTAATAAGAGAAATTAACACTAGACACGTATCAAATTACAAATGCATTGCTCCCTATATAGTCAGTGGGCTACTTACTGGCTGTTCAAACCACCCAGTTGTTCCCTAAAGAACCAAAGAATATCTGAATATACTATTCAAAGACATTTTATTCCGTGTTTGAGATGTCGAACGTGAAGCTGTATAACACAGAGTCTCTCTCCGACCTGCTCGCTCCGAGGGCAGCGATCCTCTGACAACTCTCCGACACCTTGGGATGTTCCAGCGGGGGCGGGGCGACGAACAGAAGTAGAAGCTGATTGGTGCGTGATGATGCCATTCATACTTTGACCAATAAGCCCAATGAGCTGTTAAAGGGGGAGGATTCGCAGGTACGCCTTCCCCCGAAGGTTGCGCCGCCTCGTTTCTGTGTGTGTGTGCGTATTTTTTTTCTATTTTTTTTGTAACCAAAGCTGGATGTGTAGGACGTCACATGTTGTTTTTCCTCTTCACTCCAGTCACTTAGCGATATGTGTTATTTACTGTTAAACCGCTCCACGCAGCGAACGCGCACTCCGTGCCGGGTACAGAAGAGAGTCTGACAGGATTACAACTGACTGACAGCACAAGTTGAGGAGGAAAAGTGAGAGTTTTTCTTCACAGCATATGAGAATGGCGAGTCCGCCGCCGACGGGAGGACAGCTGATTTCAGATATGACCCTGAAGAACAACAACCACGTTAAGAAATGCGGCTATCTGAGGAAACAGAAGCACGGACACAAGCGCTTTTTCGTGCTGAGGGAGCCGAGCGAGGGCTCTCGCGCCCGGCTGGAGTATTACGAGAGCGAGAAGAAATGGAAAAACAAGTCGGCTGCTAAACGGGTTATACCTTTGGACTCGTGCCTGAACATCAACAAGAGAGCCGATGCCAAACACAAACACCTGATCGCCCTTTACACGAAGGACGAGTATTTTGCCGTGGCTACCGAGAACGAGCAGGAGCAGGAGGACTGGTTCACGGTCTTAACGGATTTAATGAACGAGGGGAAAGTGAGCGACGGCTCCGCGTCTAATTCGGCGTCTTCCCTCGTCGGCTTTGATGAGGCAAACTACGGCGTGATAACGCCCGTCACCGCTGCTTACAAGGAGGTTTGGCAGGTCAATTTGAAATCTAAAGGACTCGGGCAGAGCAGGAACTTAACAGGCGTTTACAGGCTGTGTTTATCCAGCCGGACCATCAGCTTCGTCAAACTGAACACGGAGAATGCATCGGTGATTTTACAGCTGATGAACATCCGCAGATGCGGACACTCGGACAGTTTCTTCTTCATCGAGGTGGGCCGCTCCGCGTCCATCGGACCCGGCGAATTATGGATGCAGGCGGACGACTCGGTGGTGGCGCAAAACATTCACGAGACCATTCTGGAGGCAATGAAGGCTATGAAAGAGATGTCAGAGTTCCGACCGCGCAGCAAAAGCCAGTCCTCAGGTACCAACCCCATCTCCGTGCCCACAAGGCGGCACTTTAACAACCTTCCGCCGAGTCAGACCGGGCTGCCGCGCCGCTCGCGCACTGACAGCATGGCAGCCACGTCTCCCGTGACGAAACTGACGTCCTGCAGGATTCGCACAGCGAGCGAGGGCGATGGCACTTTAGGCAGCCCCATCAGCCCGGGCGTGAACAGGACGCATTTGAGCCGTTCCAACACAGTGACAGCTCGCCCGTGCAGAACATTTGAGTCTTCATCCTTGCAGCATAGCAAATCCATGAGCATGCCCGTGTCTCACTCCCCTCTCTCAGCTGCCAGCCCGGTCAGCCTGTCCTGCAGCAGTAATATAGAGAGCGGTCCTCGCCCATCCAGCTGCACAGCCTCTATATCAGGCTCCCCCAGTGATGCCGGCTTCATCTCCTGCGATGAGTGTGGCTCCAGTCCGAGTGATGTAAGGCACATTTTAGCAACACACCGAAGCAACACACCTGAGTCACTTGCTGACACCCCCCCCACACAGGAGGGCAGTGACCTGTACGGATACATGATTATGGAGAGGCCGAGCAGCTTTGGCCAGCGAGGCATCCGAGCAGCAGGTGAGGAGATCTTAGGAGACCTGGAGAAAGCCTACAGGAAGAGGACGCACTCCCTCACCATGCCTTACCAGAAGAGGGTGCCATCACAAGTGTCCTCAGCCTCACTGGATGAGTACACACTGATGAGAGCCACGTACACAACTGCAGGCCATTCAGGGCGCAGCTCTCACACTGCATCTCCAAAGGTCACATACCCTGAGGATTACGGGGACATTGAAATTGGATCGTTACTGAAAAGTTCCAGCAGTAATATAGGTGATGATGGCTACATGCCAATGACACCAGGTGTGGCTCCGCAAGGGGGGAAGTCTGACAATTACATGCCAATGAGCTCAATGTGTGTTTCAGCTCCAAAGCAGATAATCAACCCCAGGACACACCCCCTGACTATAGCTAATGGTTACAGAACTAGCTCCCCCAGCAGCTGTTCTTTGGAGGACAGCGGCTACATGAGGATGCTGTGCGGCTCTAAGTTCTCCATTGACAGTTCAGATGGGAAACTGACAAATGGTGAGTACCTCAACATGTCTCCTGTAGATTCAGTCACACCTCCAGACTACTACCTTAGCCCCGAGTCTCCCTGTCTCAGACAGCTTCACTTATTTAACTCTTTACCCCGCTGTCATAAATCCCAGCAGATGCAAAAGGATGCGGACAATGATCAGTATGTTGTCATGAATCCTCAGAGTCACAAGATTATAGAGGAGTCAGTAAAGACAGCATCCCCCCCTGCCCCATCTCCTCTAAGACAAAGCCGCACAGACAGCATCATTCTCCGGCATAGGATCAGCCGGCCCACCCGCCTCTCTCTTGACACGCTAAGGACATTACCCAGTATGAATGAGCATCCCGTTCCATCTGAGCCAAAAAGCCCTGGCGAGTACATAAACATAGACTTTGGACATGTCGCTGAAAGTTGCACCCCGCCTTCTATTGCTTCCTCCGAGAGCCCAGCCTCATCCCTGGGATCGTTCGCAGACCAGAGGACGTCCCCCCTCTCCGATTACATGAACCTTAATGTGAATTCACAGTCACCCAAATCTGGAAATGCCGCCCCATCTGATCGCTTGGAGCCCCTTCCAGAACTCACATCATGCCCCACCCGCACTGAGGAAGAGGAGGAAGATGAGAGGTACCAGCGCAAAGCACAGGTGGCACCAGCGGGCCCAGTTGATAAAGCAAAAGACGATTACACTGAGATGACGTTTGGCGTGTCTGCTTCCTCTCCGCCGCCTGTCTCGCAGCCCTCAGAAGGTGGGCAGACCATCAGCCCATCCTCCTGCTTGCAGAGGCTGACTGTGGACGAAAATGCAGGGGCGCCTGCTGTGGAGGCATTTCTGCTGCGTGGTACACCTCTGGCCTTGGTGGACCCTGATCGAGGTGCCAAGGTGATTCGTGCTGACCCCCAGGGACGCAGGCGGCACAGTTCAGAGACTTTCTCCTCAACCACCACTGTAACACCAGTTTTCCCCTCCTTCGCACATGACACGAGGCGGCACGGTTCGGCCTCTGTGGAGAACGTGTCTGTTTCGGTGAGAAACGGTGAAGGATCGGATGAAGAGTACAACAGTCCCATGTGCAGGGAGACGTCAGCTGGCTTTCAGAATGGACTTAACTACATTGCCTTAAACTTGATGGATGGAGGACTTGCCAGCTGTGATTCTCTTGTCCGGTTCAAAGCTGCCAGCTGCTGTAAAGAGGGCATCAATGGAATACACACTAGTCCGTATGCCAGCCTTGGGTTCAAGGAGACGGCAACAACAGTAAAAGGTAAGCTTTTTGTATGTTTTTTTGTTTGTTTATTAGTTAACATTTACAGTCATTCCATTCATATTTTATTTCACAAGTGCTGTGACCTTAAATGTCGATGTACAATGATGATTTAGCTGTGTGAATTCCCTACAAAATGACACGACAGTTTGTTTTTGCTAAAATAACAGCCGCACATTACTCGTGCACTAGATGAACGTGGCACATGACAGATTCCCCTCTTATGTGAGAGAGCTAATTGAGCAACTTGAGTGTCAGAATGATGGAAAAGCCTCTTTAAAAGCTGTGGCGCAGTTTTTATTCTCGGAGACCGATCGCTTCATTCGTGCCTCCAGGAGCATTTGGGGTGAAAACAGCTCAGGTTTTTTAATCCCTTGTACTACAGCTGCTTATTCCTTAAAACTAAGACTTTTGTTCGCAGGCGTGTTAGGATGTGGTCCCATTTGAGAGGATGTAAATGTGGAAGAGAGAGAAATAGTATCCACGTGTCAATTATTCAGCAGAAAATCAGGGAACGTTCCCGATATTTGCATCACGCTTTGAGTCATTCTCTGGATCAGAATTAGTCATTCTATCGTACTTGAGTGAACAGTAGCCCAGATGAAAACAAGTGAGTCAGTTGTTTATCAGTTTTCAGGTCGAGGGTTTCAAGGGCTGGAATGCAGAACGTGTGCAAAGGTCGTTCAGTGAGGTTAATGCCGGCTTGTTTTTCCAACCTGCCAGGTTTTTACTCAAGGAACAACCCACCTTTAGTTTATCAGTATGTCTTAAAAAACAAAGTTGTTTGTGTGGTTCAGAGATAAACATGTGGGCTGATAGACTCACGTGGAAGTCACACGCAGAATTGACTGGGAAGATCCTAGCAAACAATTTTGTGCTTAATAGATGTCTAATAGACATCTAAATGTTGACGGCTTGACTAAAACAAGGCTAAACTTGGGCTAAAACTAGACTAGTCATCAAATAGACAGATTAGACTGACCATATATATGTGTAGTCATTCATTTCTGTTTATTTTATAACTAGTCTAGTTTTGGCCTATTCTTAGATGTCTATTATTTTCACAGACAGCCCAAATTTAGCCTTGTTTTAGCAAAGACGACTAATTTTAGACATCTATTACACATCTTTTAAAAACTAAAAATGCTTGCTGGCATGTGTTGTTGCCGACTGTGCATTTGCATACGCGAGAAAGCTTTTAGAAAGTGTTAAAACGAGTATAATACACCTTAGGGAGACTCTTACACTGACAAAACGTCAAGGTGAAGGATTGCACTCAGAAGACAGTCAATTATTATCTTTTGAATGACACTTCACAAAAGAGGGTAGAAGCAGAAGCCTATCAAAACAACAACACACACTCACTGCACAAGGCAAATAGGCGACACCAGAAACTCAATTATGATCTCTAGGGTGTGTGTGAGAGAGTGTTTGTGCCGGCTGAGCAGGTGTTTCTGCAGTTCTCTGTTTACCTCCGCAAGTGGACGAAGCAAAAAGACGTAGCCTCAGGCCACGGAAGTTCTAGAACAGTGGGAGGAGACCACAAAAAAAAAAAAAACTCACACAAACATCACACACAGCCACCCAGCTCTGTGATTGGTCGCTGACAACATTCCAGCAAAACAAAAGATGAGCCACAGAGTCAGAACACAGAGCTCTTATTTGTGTTGAACAGTCTGATAGTCTTCCTGATAGGAACCTGCGCCAGTATGAGATCCATTGAGCAGAGATGAGCGCGCGGATAGGCTGCGCTCTGTTTACTACGCCAGCTTCTGTAATGCCACATTCCACTCCTTCCCTCCTTCCGTCACTTTTACCCACTGATTTGAATGGTACATTTGTGAATGGCGAGCAGGCACATACTTTGACAAACACGACTACATATTTACATAGCGTGCCGGATGTTTGACTCAGGTTTATGACGGAGCGTTATCATGTTTGGACTGATTAGTTAGTTATTTCAGTGTTTTTCACATCTGCGTCCTCAACAAAATACGTTGACAGTGTGTTGTAATTCAACTCGATCACCTCTGACCTGGCCTTGGATATAGAGGGCTATAGAGGCACACACGAAAGCGTAAAGAGCGCCATTGGCATTGAAGCTATCGGCTGCCTTTTATTTCCTTAGATTGGATTCTTTCCATTTCTTCCTTCACAATAGCTCTAGAGAGGAGAGCAAACACTGTCTTATTAAAAATTTACTATTAGGACATCCCAAGATCTCATCTCAGAGTGCCGTGTGTTTCTGCAAGGAGCTCCCGCCCCCCCCAAGAGAATAGCCTGTGTGAGGGGCCGAGCTAGCAGATGGTGGGGGCCAGGGTCGTGCACCTGCCATTCCAAGCAGTGCACAGTGGTTATCGGGCCCATCAGAGTCCTGACAATACACTAATGATTAGCGGCCATCTGCCGCCCCACACAACAGCCTAGAGAGATATAGGGAGATACAGTCAGATAAGCAGTGTAAACAGTTGGCAAAAGCTCGAAATAAAAGTGAAATCTATCTTTTGTTTGGAGCGTCGAGTACCGCCCCTTCCCGTCTTTTGATAGACTTGATTTAATTGATATGCACAGCAGTGAAAGCGAGATTGTGCCTATTAATTTGCCTTTTATTTGTAGAGAAAACCCTCCGGCGACCATCCCCCATCACAATACACACCTATTACTTGGAATCCTAGTTTGTCTTTCTCTCTTCCGTCATGTGATTATACATTTTTTCTTACGTTTTTATATATATATATACATTTATCAACTTAAATTATTGTTCTCTGTTATCCTAATGCCACCGGGCGGCGGTGAGCACGTGCTAGGTCCTTTTCATCGCTACTTTCCGATTTAATATTCTATTATTATTATTATTATTATTATTATTATTATTATTCACTCGCCTATCTCTCTCTCTCTTCATATCCTTGTTCACCTCTCAGTCTTGTTGTTGTTGACTTTGTAAGTACGTGTTATTGTCGCAGATTTTATAGTGTTAAACTGATCCAAGATGTTCTGTTACACGATCTTACTGCTTCCCACTTTTAGCAGCACAGATAAGGCGGATTACACGCTGCCACAGATTAGACATTGTTGAGCAGCTTTGTTTAGTGACCAAGTAAATGACACACACACGCAAAACCACACACACCGGTGAATTCTACAATACCTACTGTGTCCAGGTTATATTTCAATATAAGCAAACAAGAAATTTAGCTTTACTTAAACAACATATGACTTTATATATCTATATCTATATATCTATATCTATATCTATATATAT